>JAADYU020000007.1:9377-19728 GCA_011763375.2 Heteractis magnifica
CTAACCGTGCTTTGTACTTAAATAATGCACAGGAACTGTGCTTTGTGCTTTATTAATGCACAGCTAACCGTGTTTTGCACTTGAATAATGCAAAGCGAACCGTGCTTTACACTTGAATAATGCATAGCGAACCATGTTTTGTACTTGATTAATGCACGCTAACCGTGCTTTGTACTTGAATAATGCACGCTAACCGTGCTTTGTACTTAAATAATGCACAGGAACTGTGCTTTGTGCTTTATTAATGCACAGCTAACCGTGTTTTGTACTTGAATAATGCACAGCGAGCCGTGATTTTGCACTTGAATAATGCACAGCGAACCGTGTTGTACTTGATTGATACACAGCTACCCGTGTATTGTACTTGAATAATGCACAGCTAACCGTGTTTTGTAAGTTAGCGCAATAGGCCATTTGCATGATGGCGTCATTTGACTTCCACTACCAGAATACTTTGTCAAATGCTTTGTTATTCAGATTTTTCTACTCTCCTGGGAATAAAGAGACAATTGGTAAAATTTGCCTGACAATAAAAGCCACTCAAAGCATTCTGGTCTTGGTAGTAAATTAAGCCATCATGCAAATGGCCTATTCTCCACTTTCCTTCTTTCACTACGAGTCCTGGTTTAAATTTTAATCCAACTGACCATTCACTATTTACAACGCCGCCATCATGAATATTACCTTCAATTCCTATTGATTTACTAAGAGTGATAACCAAAAACCAAAGAAACAGCGATAAGAAAAAGTTGGCTTTTGAATGAAATCTTTTATCTATTCATTCGTTTTTCACTAGTTTTCCCGTTTTTCCTTCATTTTCCCAGCAACTGAAACATCATCCTTCTGTAATATGAGCGCGATTCGATTATAGTGCGTCTTCAGGCTTCAGCAAGATATTTTTAAACAAGTTTACATTTTCCGTGTTATTGACCGTATCTTTGCACCAATATACTCCAAACATTAATCCTAAACAACCCGAGACGTGAGGCGCAAGTACCTCTTTGATGGTCCTTGAGTGCAAATGAACCAATGGTACCGACGAAATAAGATTAAAGTTCAAACCAAAACAATGCTTTATACGACCAAGCAACAGCCAACCACTAGACTACCCGTGATGTATTCCATTACGATCCTAGATTGATATTCATTTTGGCTACAAAAATGCACGCAACGTTTCGTGCTCAAGACGACATTATTTAGCCTAACTCTAATCACATTGGATTGTACGCTGTCTTAAGTATTTTTAGCGCAGACATTCGGGTTATTTTTTCATTAAAAACATATCTTGAGGCGTTGAAATGGAGTTGGTTAATGGAAATTGGTGAGAGATCTTTAAAGGCGCTTAAGGAAAAAGTGTTTTTTTTCCAAAAGGAATTAAAATCCAAGGCATCCAAGAACTAAAATCAATCGCTTATAGCACGTAAAAACGAATTGAAGAAGATGAATACGAATTCAAAATGGATCCTAAATTGAAATTTTTTTATCTAGCAACGACGATAGCTTTTCTAGAAGCCAAAATAGAGAAAGAAAATTTTGAATAGAATAGATGGTTAAAATGTCCGTTTGTAAGTCAAGAAAGAAACCAATACCGTTTCTTTAAAACACACTGCATTTGTTTTAAAAAACTGAAGAAGACTGACTGACCTGACCGAAGCGTTTAAAGACAATGAAATGACCAAAAAAGTATGGAAATACAACTTGTTTCTCTTGCAATGAAACCCTTTTTGTAATTCAAAAGAAAGAAAGAAAAATAAGGATGGAAGAAAGAATGAAAGAAAGAAAGAAAGAAAGAAAGAAAGAAAGAAAGAAAGGAAGAAAGAAAGAAAGAAAGGAAGGAAGGAAGGAAGGAAGGAAGGAAGGAAGGAAGGAAGGAAGGAAGGAAGGAAGGAAGGATGGAAGGAAGGAAGGAAGAAAAGAAGAAAGGAAAAGAAAAATAATAAAATGCATGAAAAGGAATAAATATGAGTTCATGATTACTCTGCTTCACGATAGCGTCAAGATAGCGTTGAGTTGATTAAAATGAACGGCAAATAAGATGTTCGCGCATTTCACTCCATCAAAAGTGAGATAAAAAAGCTGAAAGCGTTCGCTATCTCTTTAAGGTTGTCAGTACTTCGTAAATTAACAAGAACATCCCTGAAAAAAACAACAAATCACCATCTTATCAAAGCAGGAAAAAAGTCACGAAATCAGAAATCAAATTCGCATTTGTGAAACCGTCTTATACACTCGATTTAGAAATAATGCGCAAAGAGAAAAGAATTTCTCGATAAATATTCGAAAAATGGAAAAATGGAAATTGAAGAGACAAAAAATACTAGTCGTATACGTGAGAGTTGGCATGGTTTTTTTTCCCCAGCTCTCTTGGTGGGCCATTATGAGATTTGGAAGCGTTAGTATCTCTCGCACCAAGGGAGCAGACGTCCTACAGAGATGCTTTTAATGTTTCGAGCGATTTGATCAGCGCTTCGAATAAACAGAGTTCACGTATTAAAACAAAGACGTAAATTTCTAAGATCGAGAATGTCAAAATAGATATATCTGGAGAAGCTAAAATGAAACGAAAACCGGATGACGCAAAATAAGGAGAAACTAGAACGATAATGAAACTTTTTGAAGAAAGATTTTCAACCTGGCTTCGTGATAAAGGGTTCATTTAGAATGGCTTATTTATCTCTAACTCGTGAATGTCAAGGAGCAGCAGCACCGCATGCTGGTAAAATTACTTGGTATAAATGGTTCGACGCGGAGAAACCCTTACGACTAAAAATATCAAGGAAACTAATAAATTGAAATATAGTTTTTACATTGATAAAAACTACGGGACGAAATAATTGCTTCACCTATGGGAGATGTTGGCGCGAAACGGTCCACTGCAGTATTGCACAGGAAAATCGACCTACACAGTACCCTTATTGAAAAAGGTAACTCAAGCTGGTTTAGCTATGCAAAGATCTGCAGAAAACAGTTGGAATCAAAATGAAAAGTAACCTTTTCGTACGTACGTCTGATTCAACCAGAGGAGACATCGCCAAGGTGAAAATTTCAACATTCAATGCGACAGTTCCAGAAATACCACACGTAAGATACTATTTATTCCGGCTAAAACAACTGAGTTTTTCCTTTCGGAAGGACTATTTTTGGATCGGTCAACGTTTGTAAAGATTGTCTGTTAATAAAGCTATTAGGCCGTGTTAACGGAGACGCGCAGTGGGTATTGGCTGTGACCGCACGGATCGCCCTTTCTAATCATGCCGGTACTCCACGTCTCTTGGTCTAACGAGATAAGTTACGTAATGATTTATGAGCGCGATTTGACGCACATTTCTCGTGGCTTTCGCGATGCGTTCTTTAAACCAGGTCGCGGGAGAATGTAGGCGAACTATGCGTGACCCAAATTGCAGTGCTTTTGGGACAAGCTCACTTCCGAGTTCTCGAAAATGATGCATGAAGGCGAGGCTTCGTGCGAAATCACGATTGGTGGCGCGAAACGACTGAAATTTATTACATTTCCTTGACTTGTTCTGTTGCTTAGAAGTTTATTTTTACGAGCGCGCGTGCTCCATAAACACGAATAACGCACTTTCACGCATAGTCACTACACGTTATCGCGGTTTTGTCATTCTATTCCCAGTGAACAAAGCAGATGGCTGATTTTCGGTGTTTTAAGTGACATCAAACAAAACAAAAAAAAACAGCACAAAAACTGTGTGGTTCAGTTGAAAGCTCAGTTGAAGTAATGCAATGATGGCGTTTATAATCTGAGTACTATGGTCTTTGCGAATTATATAGTATGTTTTGTGAAATGAATTTTAGATAAAAATAAGAACTAGTCCAAAGGCAATGCGAACAAGCACAAAAGAAGCAAGAACAAAGAAATTGAACTGAAAAAATAAATACTTTTTCCTATTTCAAATGGTAAATAAATCTTTAAAATAAGATATGCAATAATTTGAACGAAAATAAGAGTTCTCAGTGTAAACACATTGGGTCTGATTAGACTTTGACCTCATAGAATAAAGTGATGAGCTAAATTAAGGCAGCACTGGTGTTCCTCAAGTTCAATACTGGGACCCCCCGCCTTCGAAATGTCGTCCATCATGCAGAGACGCAGCAGCCAATCGTTTGTAAGGAGAGAGAATTGTAATCAACAATGTAAAGAGCTCGGCAGGATGTTAGAAGATGTACAGGTAAGATATTAAGAACCTCCTTCAAAGGTGTAATGAAAGACACAAAATACTATAGAAACGATCTTAAAAATAGAATAACATGAAAATAAGATAAAGAACCCAAGGTTCTAGAAGCTAAGAGCTTTGCTGTTAGCCTCGAAATACCGGTAAGAAAATCGGTACTATTGTAGATTGGCAAAAGACAGACAGACTTCAAAGCAATGATCTTTCGGCCCGAATGGCCGTTGCTCATGAGAACAGAACATATGCGAGAATTCGTAGTAGCCTGCAGAAAAAGTAGAAAGCTGTCTGTGCGTAGCCTGCTCGTTGAATAAACAGTTTGTTCGGATGCAACCAACGCAGACTGTTCGCGGTCTACCCGTGAACATGCCTGACTTTCTGTCGCGACATCAAACGTCAAAGTTCCTCCCGCCTACTAAAGTATGTTGCCCGACGAATATGATTCGATGTGAGGAAATATAGTGACAGCTAACTGACAGGTACAACATAAATTATGGGTTGCCTAACCGAATACAGTAACATTTCGGCCTGAAGGCTGAAATAAAAAAGCGACAACAGACAAAAACAAAGACAGACTAGAAGATGAAGGCGGTGATGACGTTACATGTACACAAGGAATAATGGCAGCCATGTTGGTGTACCTGACAATAGAAGCTAACGAGAAATCTTTTGTTAACGGTATTCCAACATGGCTGCCATGTCTTTGCTACATATACGCACTTAGACTGAGATTACTGCCCGCCATTTTGAAGGGCAAAGACGATTTCTAGTCCTTTTGATAACTCCTCTATAACAGTTCGTAACTGATTAGGAAAAAATAGACAATAAACTTCAATATCTGACAAGTTTGAAACTGCATTTGACTTAGAAACGATTCAAAGATCGATATGGCAGAATACTCATCACGTGACCCGCTACGTGCACCACGTGACCTGTTAGCGCGTCACGTGACCTGTTGGTGTATCACGTGACCTGATATTTTTATATCTACGTTAGGAACTTTTGAAAAGATTATTCAGAATCGGAGTAGAATTACATAGCACGCAGTAAATGAGTGAAACCAAGTGCAGGGTCAATTTAAGAAGAATTTTTTGCGTCAACACCGAAGGGAAGTCTAGGAGGGCTGTTGAGATATCAGAAGGAATCGACGAATCGATCAAGACACGTACTTATCGAGGTTGGTTTTTGCCTGGCGGGGTTGATATCGCCCTGAGCGACCAAGAGATTTGGTTAATCCAGATATAAACAGTGAATGCCTGATTGAAAGATTAGCTTGAACTCACACCAGGAGGATATCCGGTATCTCAAGCTTCAAACACGTCACCTCTTATCGAAATCTACAGGACATTTTAAGTTCGGGGGGAGTGGGGGTAAGGCACGGTTGTCATCTCTGCCTCGTTCAAACAAAGCGTCTACTCATTTTGCCTCCAAGAAATTAATCTTAATTCCAATAGACCTTTCCCGAATTCTCTTGAATGATCACGAAACAATGGTGTAAAGTCGAGGTTGGCTTGATAAACAAAAGAATCAACTTCAGTCTCGACTTTACACCACTGCTTCGTGATCATCCTAAGCGAATTCAGGAAAGGTCGATTCACTCGATTTTCTGGAGCGTTATCAAGAAAAAAGACAAGGAAAGATCCAAACGGTGCATAAGGGGATAAACTAATTACTTCTTATCAACTTAGAGCGCTGCCCTTACGGGTGAAAAGCCGTCGGGTATTTTCCTGTAAGGACCGAGCGGACCTGGTTGATGGTTTGTTGTATAGCAATTTTCATCACGTACACTTTACCGCAACAGCTGTAATCTGGAATAGCACATTTCGGAGTTAATGCAAAACGTCTTTGGTCCCCCTGTGGTTATCAGTCGATAGATTCTCCGAGAGAAGTATTAAGTCGCCCCCTGGGGGATGGTGAGGTTGGGTAGTTAGTTTACCGTGGGGGGAGAGGGTGTGGTTTATCTTCATCAATGATTTAACAAGACACATCCAGTTATTTTGTGCGGCTCACGTTACAAAGGTAAGAGTGGAAGGCTAGGAGAACAAAAAGAAACGAAAGGGAAAAAGGAGGCAAGAATGTAACGGGTAGTAAGGGCTTAGAACAGCAATGTATAAGTGCTATAGAAATGTTTATATATATATATATTATATGCTATTAATGTAAGATAGTGGAATGGAATTTAAATGATCATAAGGGAATTTTTAAAGAAAAGAAAAAAGAAAAAAGAAAGAAAGGAAAGAAAGAAAGAAAGAAAGAAAGAAAGAAGGAAGGAAGGAAAGAAAGAAAGAAAGAAAGAAAAAAGAAAGAAAGAAAGAAAAGAAAGAAAGAAAAGAAAGAAAGAAAAAAAGAAAGAAGGAAAGAAAGAAAAGAAAGAAAGAAAGAAAGAAAGAAAGAAAAGAAAGAAAGAAAGAAAGAAAGAAGGAAAGAAAGAAGGAAAGAAAGAAGGAAAGAAAGAAAGAAAGAAAAGAAAGAAAGAAAGAAAAGAAAAGAAAGAAAGAAAAGAAAGAAAAGAAAGAAAGAAAAGAAAGAAAAGAAAGAAAAGAAAGAAAGAAAAGAAAGAAAAGAAAGAAAAGAAAGAAAGAAAAGAAAGGAAGAAAGAAAAGAAAGGAAGAAAGAAAGGAAGAAAGAAAAGAAAGAAAGAAAGAAAGAAAAGAAAGAAAGAAAAGAAAGAAAGAAAGAAAAGAAAAGAAAGAAAGAAAAGAAAGAAAGAAAGAAAGAAAGAAAGAAAGAAAAGAAAGAAAGAAAAGAAAGAAAGAAAAGAAAGAAAGAAAGAAAGAAAAGAAAAGAAAAAAGAAAGAAAGAAAGAAAGAAAAGAAAAAGAAAGAAAGAAAAGAAAAAAGAAAGAAAAAAGAAAGAAAGAAAGGAAGGAAGGAAGGAAGGAAGGAAGAAAGGGAAAAAGAAAAGAGTAAGAAATGTAAATTTTAAGAGGAAAGACTAAACTCCTTCGCGTTTGAAAAACCCGACAAGATTAACAATCAATCTATTTTACGATGTTTTTATCCACAGCTAATCACAGGTGTTCAAACCTCCTCAGGAGGGCGTCAGAGGCGCCGCTGTGAAAATCCTATTCAATTGCGGTTTAGCGATAAATTGGGAAAACGGGATATCTAATAAGCGGTTTGTCTGGGGGATTAGTTATGAGCCATTACAAACACGACGCAACTTCGTAACTGAATTAAACAAAGTAGTGGAGTTCGAATTCGATTAGTGGCCGGATAAAAGAGGCTTTTATTTTCGCAGTCTGGTCGAGTTAGGTGGTCGGATTTGATAAGTGGTCGGATAAAAGAGTATTTTATTTTCGCTTGCTCTATGGCGTGTTCGATGGTCGTTCGTCCACAGGCGACCGCAAATGAGACGCTCAAGAGCGAATGGTTTAAGTGCAGTTTGAATATTTTAACCACGTTATTCCGAATCAGAACCAAGTCGCAACCATCACTTCAAGCCATCAACGTTTGATATTGTCCTTCAAACCCTGAAACAACCTCTGGGCTGATCTAAGTCAGGGCACGGCTAATTCACAGATACAATTGGAATTTACCGTGTTGGGTTTTGCGGAGGGAGAAAAACCGGAGAACCCGGAGAAAAAACCTCGAATCAAGGAAGAGACCCAACAAGAACTCTACTCACATGAAATAACGACTCCAAGAACTGAACCCGAGACCCAGGCGAGAGGCGAGTGTGCTACCGCTACGCCACCTTTGATTCCCTAACTTCAGTGCGCTCATTAAAACTCTGGTCAAGCACGTTGAACAGAACAAAAAACGATTGGTTTGTGTTTCAAAGGAAGCCACAACAATTGTTCTAATGTACACCCTACATTAACCGACCTCGAGTGGTCGGTTATCAGGCGGTCGGTTTGAGAGGTCTTGCCCTGACTCTAACCACACCATGATCGTATATGTGAGGTAGCAGTGTCCCTATATGAATCTTATGGAAGCATTCTGGTCGTTACTATCAGGTGGTCGGCTCGAACCGACCCTTAACAAAATGAGAGAGCCCTTAACAAAGTCTCACGCGATACATCGCAGTCGGTTAGAAATAATGACTATAATGTGGTCGGTCAAAGAGATCATGAATCTTTTGAGAAGCACGGTGGTCGTATAAGAGTGGTCGTAACTCGGAGGTTTTATTGTGTGGCCGGTCCGATCAATTAATAATTCCATTATGGTAGTTCGAAAGGTATTTACTCATCTACCTACCTATCTGCCAAGAAAGCGATCGCTTTGAGAGGTTCTTTGCTAACTACGTGCTTGCTTGTCAAGTTGTCGGGGTTTTTTTTTGCACCATCATTCATGCCTTCAAGGTAAGACTTGAATTCGTTTGCTAAAACTCTCCTTAGGAAATAAGAACTCCCTCATTATAATATCCAATTGCCCAAGCGCTGCCTGTGCGTGCAAACGTGTCGTCTCATCCTTATCACACGTTTCTACAGCCTTCAACAAGCGATACATCTCTTTGAGATTACAGCTGAGAACCTAAGAAAAAAACAGAAAGATAATCCGGTTGATGAAAAACGGAGATTAAATTGCCAGCTTCGCGTGACCAGCTAAAGTAAAGATTAAGTAAAGAGACGTGGATACGAGATTATAATCTGATGTCTGGTACGCGAGGCGACGCTACGACGAGGGGGAGGATAATGATAATAAGACGTGTTGCTAAGTAGATTTCTAATTTTGTGCTTAATTCAAAGGCGTAATTCGTCTTAGACAAAACGCTATTATTCTGTTTGATAATAAGACGTTGGTGCTAAGTAGATTTCTAATTTTGGGCTTAATTCAAAGAAGTTATAAGGCGTCTTAGGCAGAACGCTGTTGTTCTGTTTGGGTTTAACGTTTAAATATTCCAGAAATACATGTCCAATTTGAAATACAATGTATGGGTTGGACTTGCCTTTGTACCAATTTGTCTATAATTAGATTTCTAATTTTGTGTTTAATTCAAAGAAATTATGATGCGTCTCGTCGACAAAACGCTATCTGTTTAGGTTGAACATTTTTTCTTGGATAAAAATGAAGAAAAAGTAAAATAAAAAAACAAACAAACAAACAAACAAATAGATAAATAAATAAATAAATGAATGAATGAATGAATGAATGAATGAATGAATGAATGAATGAATGAATGAATGAATGAATGAATGGATGAATGAATAAATAAACGAATAAATTTTGAAAAATACTGCAGAAAAACCCGTCCAATAGACCTTTCCCGAATTCGCTTGGATGATCACGAAACAATGATGTAAAGTCGAGGTTGGCTTGATAAACAAAAGAATCAACTTCAGTCTCGACTTTACACCACTGCTTCGTGATCATGCAAGCGAATTCAGGAAAGGTCGATTTACTAGATTTTCTGGAGCGTTATCAAGAAAAAGCCGCAAGGAAAGATCCAAACAGTGCTTAAGGGGATAAACTAATTACTTCTTATCAACTAAATACAATAAATGCTTTGTCTAGTATATGTGCAAATTAATAAGGACTTTATAATTACTTAGGATTTATTTTTGGAGAGTTTAATTTCTCGGGAATTTTTTTTTGGGGGGGAGGGAGGGGTAGAAAAGGAGGAATTTTGCGTTACAAAATAAGTTAAACTTTGAAGCAGAAAGTAAGCCAAAGAACCATTAGTGAACTCTGACCTAGAATAAACTTCCAATGATAAAACAGCCTTATATACAACATGCAAGTGCTTAGGGTTGTCTGGGATTTAAAGTGGGACCATTTTATAAAGAAAAGTAGGTTTGTATGGGAGGAGTGTGTGTTCATGGTTTGTGCAACTTTGTCGAGAAAAAAATTAAGGAGTTTTCAAGGACTTTTCATGGCAAATTTTAAATTTTCAAGGACAGCAACATAGATTAACTCCATCTTAAGCAGTGTTTCTGTTCGATTTTGTGTTACTTTTACATGTCAGCAATCCTTGAGGGCTTGTTTTGAGCTGTAAAGATTGATTAATGGACCGCTATTACACAAGAAACAAAGATAACCAAAGCACATGCTTGGGCCACCCTGCATTACTTTTGCAAAATGAAAATGAAGTTATCAGGTCTATTGGATTTATGGATGAAAACCGACCCAAAAAACTGAAAATTAAAGTTCTGTATAAAACCTTTGTTAGAATAACTGTGAAATTTGTCAAATCCATAAAATCCAAGGACTATTTCTATT
>JAADYU020000015.1:0-35067 GCA_011763375.2 Heteractis magnifica
ATGAAAAACAAAAGAACCGAAGTGTAATAAAGCGTAATACGCTAAAGTGTATTTCACGGGCTAATGAAAACCACTTTGTCACTATTTATATAGGCCCGTAAAAAGGATAAAACTCGTCGAATCGGCTCCAAATCGCGTTCAGAGACAAAGGAAAGTAGCCAAAACACACATGCAAAAATTAGTAAGTTACCTACAAAAATTACTTCAGTTATTTTTATCATCCATATTTCCTTATAATTTTTAAAAATGTATAAGTACATTGCTTGGGCTTCCTGTGTGAAATGTGCGTATGTCAAATGAGGTGAAGTGTTATAATTAAGGGATACTGACTTCACAGGGGGAAAATGAAATAGCAGAAGAATGGAAGAAAGGCGATTTTCCACCGCTACACTAAATCTCGGAGTTTTTCCCCGAGAAACGAAAATAAAGCTGGCCCTGTTTTTCTAGAATGAACCATTACTATCTTTCACTTGAATTGAAGAAATAATAAGTGATGGCCCTTCCCTCAAACCGCAAAGGCAAAAAATAAAAGTGTCGCCCTTCACATAGCATAGAACTATTGGGGGTGAACCTCCCCAAAATACTCCAGCCCCCCCTCCCCCCCCCAAAAAAAAAAGTAATGTACAAAAACGTACATTACTATACTGAGAGTGACTCTATTACACTTAACCTATATTCAACAAACTTGAGACATGAAGTAGTCACGCACACCATGCCATACAAACACTTTAGCCAGCTAGATGCTCCAGGAAGCCGTAAGGCGAATAAAAGGCAAAAAGACAAAATATCCAAAAAATACACATCAGACGTGGGTGACCTCGTACTGAGCCGAACAACACTGTAACACAAAGTTGACATAGTACGGACAGCTTGCATAAGTAGCCCAATAGGTGAGGGGGTTCGTCAGAGGAGCATGCATGGGTCTTTGGAAAATACTGACAGTTGGTTTCATATATTGGAAAAACATTTCGCCGGTACTCCAAGATGTATCTCCTTATCTAATAAAGTTAGGCTATATTGATTATAACAGACTTCTGTATGTTGTATTTCCGGTATAAGCTTCACGTTACTGAAATGAGCCAGTACGATTTCCATTTCTAAAAACACGATTTGCGCTATTTCAATTACTGATGATCCACTACCGCCAAACTAACCATCGCATCGTTATTATAAATGATTCAAGAACTTGAAGTCGTCGCGCTGGATTAACTGACAATCAGTAAAGCAGCGCAAACTGAGTAATAAAGGTAGAAGATTTTACTAATTCAATTAAGCAACTGCAAAAATAGCTCAGGTGTATTCTGCAGAAATGTATGTTTATAAAGGCGCGGACACACGGTGCAAGATTGCATACAATATTGCACGCAATGTTGCAGAAGTAGGATCGTTTTCTACTCCAACAACATTGCGTGCAACAAATTGGATCGTGTTACATCTCGTAACATCGATTTGCGTATGCCTGCAATATTGCGCGCATTGTTGCACCGTGCATGTGTCCGTGCCTTAACCAACTTCATCATAAAAGCCATGGAAAATGGCCCCTCGTCCAACACCCATGATTTCGAGAAAAAGTATAATTGGCAGACATCTCTTGCTTGTAGTGCGAGAAAAGGGGCTTTGATGAGTTAAATTTGCGCATAACACTAAATAGTTTGGCATCGAACTGATTGACAAAGTTTAATCGCTTGCGAAATGCGTGAAAGACTTCGATGACGCACAACACACGCCCTCCAAAGTCAAACAAAAGAAAAATAAATAACAATTTGCAGGTAATGTAGTTCTTAAATGGAGGGTGATTAACAGTTTGCTTCTTAAGCTTCTTATAGAAAAGAAAAACAATGTCGTTGTATAATGATTCAAATTGAAGGCAATTAAAGAATCTTGCTAAAAGATTCATAAAATACTAGTGTCTTGAAAGCAACAAAAACGTGTTTACCTAAGCAATTAATGTGATGTTCTGCGCTGTAAGCGTTGAATGTTACTTTAACAATTCCGTGCAGGATATTGAGCCTCTGAGGCCTGAAGTTGTCACTGATGGACAGTTCTGCTGGTAAATCAGACCCCGATAGCTTCAAAGACGCGAAGACCATCAGAAAGCTTTTGAAACTGAAGGACAGCAAAGTTGGGAACGTTATTCTAAAAGCCAATGTGTTCGAACAAGCAAAACTTGGGAACAAGCTCGACTTGATATCACAACACCAGAGGAACCATGAAGTGAATTTGTCCTGGAAGAGAGAACTTCTTCTTAAGAAACAAAGAGATACTCTGATGAGGAGTAAGTCGACGTCAGCCATCGTCATTCCTCCTTCTCAACTACCGTGCTTGCTTCCACCAATCCTAAAGAAGCCAGCCAAGCTTTCTTGCCAGCAAAACATTGCCGAGTTGACGCACAAGGAAGAGAGATTCCTATACAAAAGTAAAAGAGAATTACCCATGGATGTTATTGGCACGGCTCACGAGGGCAGTGTGACTCAAGAAATCAAGGATGGAATCTCAGAAAGCAGCAGAACGAAGTCTAGCGAAAAAGCTTTGCTTCAATGGAAACTAGCCGTAAGAAAACCTAGAGAACAAATTCGAAAATCAAAAAACACATTACCGCGTTTGATGATCCAAACAACCCAACATCTTGATTACGAGAAAGACCCTCGGTTTGCTAGACTTATCGAAAAACTAGTTCCAAATAACGAACGAAGGAGTTCTGCAAGTGAAACAGTTGACGGAGAAGTAGATAATGACGAAGACTCCACAGATGTGTCCATTGAGCATGACGAAGATGATGAGCAGCAAAACGGTTGAAAATCTAAAAATTAACATTATATCAAGGACCATATTTTAAACTAAATGCTTTTCACATTTCTGTGCAAGTGAATTATATAAAATTGTACTTGTAAAACTTTTCGAGTTTATTTTTAGCTTTTGTTCGGACTTCTAACTGAAACTTGGGCAATGTCTTCTGAATTTTCACGAAAAATTAAAAAACAAACAAAAACAAAAGAAGAGAAACAAAGTAATAAAATAAGATATTAAAATGATAAAGATTATTATTAGGGTAATTTATTGCGTCGCTTAAGGTACTGCTGCTATAGAAACAAGTATCACTCAGCCACCTTAATAAAACTTCGTATAAAATCATCACTTGTGCCCACGTGACCTGTAGCCGTCCAAGATGGCGGCCGTGGCCGTGGCAGCAGCTGCGAGCGGTCAAACTCCGAAGCGAAAATCTCGCCGTGCTTTAGCACAATCATTCCTATCTAGAATATCACTAGATGGAAACATCATCCAGGAAAGAACTGAGCCCACGTCGGGTCCAGATACTCCAACGGTGGAGAGAGAATTATCAGAAAATCCCGAAGAGTTGAACACAGCATCCGAAGTGTCTGGTCGTGATGGCAGCTCAGCCAAAACAATCCCTAATACTAAACCCAAATACATGCACTCTGTCTCTGAGACGGCTGCTAGTTTTGAGAAGGATAAATCAAGAATAGTGCGTAGTAAAGACAGTAGCTCCGTAGGTTCTGGCAAGGGTTTATTAGCCCCAGACGTCGCATTTAAAAATAGAAGAAGCTACTCGATGACCGAGTCTTTGATGACGGACAGCAGTTCAAGTTGTCTTAGTGGTAGTGTTCATTTTAATGTTAAGTGCCCAACGAGACACAAAATTACCTGTATGTCTGGATCTTCGTTTAAGCTTCGGAGAAGGCTACATGATAAAAGGTAAAGTTTTGAACTTTCAGGTCCACCGAGTTACGTCATAATAAAGATACAAAGGGTCTTGTTTATTTTATGATTTGACGTTTGGAGAACGTTAATTACACCTAGAAATAAAATATGATCTTGGTTTGAATCTAAACGTAACGTTACATCTTAAATCCGCTATAGGCTTGCTCTCACTCTTTCTTAGGACACAAGTTTTTAAAATCGGTAGAAAGGATACAATGAAATGACGTCTTCCATCCATTTCTCATTCAATATTTATGCAGTTCTATAAATGTATCAGATTGTTTGTCTTAAGTTCTTCTTTGTTTTAAGTTCGTTTTTGTTCAATTTTTTTCCTCAAAAATTTCATTACTTAACACAGTAGTCTTTGACCTTTGTGCAGTAGACCCATTTCACCAATTTCAGACCTAAAGGATAAAACAAATATTTTCTCTTTCGAAATTTGAAGACTATTATGTAATAGTGTTTCATTTTTACTCTCCAGTTCAGGAATTAGTAAGAATTGCATTGCTTAGACTGACTCAAGTGGAAAAATGTTTAGAAGATTTTAGGATAAATTATGAGTTTCCATAGACTTATCATTTTGCCTGACATTTATTGAAAGGCTAAGACTGTGATTACAGTGGGATGGTTTACTGAGGTTCAGGCTAAGTTAGATGCATTGAAACAATGCAGAATAATTAGCAGTCATTGTTAAAATCTTACTCAACCTAGGTTAACTGTCTAGTGTAAACACTGCCTAAGTCATTCATTTGTGTGTTAGTATGATTAAATATGTCTTATTTGTAGATTTGAGGCTTTCGCATGACATATTCATAATTAAAATAGAAACTTTACTGTCACTCATACTTATACTGGCACGCTTCCTATTTTTCATCATTCTGATGAAGGCTACCACAGTGTAGCCAAAATGTCAATTTTTTCAAACATCGTTCTCTTTTTTCTATTCTAGTTTCTATTTTAATTATGTCTTATTTGATTTTGTTCCAGGATTGTTTTATGTTCACCCCGTAAAGTTCCATTCCTGACCTACTCTGTATTAAAATACCATAAAGACAATAAAGAAGTTGGTGTTGAAGGAACTGGGTAAGTGATGGGATCATGAATTAGTTATGGAAAACCTACTTTTTATCAATCTACTTTAAAATAAAGATATTTATTATTCCCATAATAGTTTTAAAATTAAGTTAATTTGTATTCATTTCATCAATGTATAGTGAAATTACAAAAATGCTCTTAGATGGATTTGTTAGATTATGTTAGCTGATTTTCTAAAACTGCTTTAATTTGACCTTTAGTTACTTTTTATAAATTTGTTATTCATTTTTTTGGTAAGCTGGATTAAACAAAGGGGTTAGTAAACTTGGCCACAGACTGCACACTAACCTTGTTTCCAATTGACACATTTACCATTAACAAACCACTGGCAGCCCTTTCTATAAATTACACACCACACACAGCTATGCTTTCTTTGTGGAAACTTCTAGTAACTGTTTGTGGTTTTACATTTTTACATCTTTTTCTTTGTGGAAACTTCTAGTAACTGTTTGTGGTTTTACAAGACAATATTGTTTTGTACTTATGACCAACCAATTTTATGCAGAGTAGCAATTAAATGAAATGTTATGGTCTGTAGCTGGGAACCAAAATATTAAATACAAATGTACAATTTCTACCTGCCAAAAATATTTCCTGTTTTAACTCTGATGAACAAACAAACTGACAGGCTGCCAGGAAGGCAGGCAGAATTTAATAATGGGCAATTATGATAGAATTCTTTTTCTTTTTTTCTTTTCTGTTTATTTGCTTAGTACTAATGGTAATATATGATTGATATTGTATTGTCTAGGAGGAAAAGAGCTTCTGCCCCAAATAACCAGTACCTTGGCATAGAGGGTGTTGAAGTTGGGTCAGGAGATAAGGTATTGATTAATGATATTACTGTTAATTACCTAATAGTATGTGGTATATTAATGATTGGTAAGGCCAGTTATATGAAGTGTGAACATGCTGTCTGCTAAATAGAGGATATTAAATTTGGGCTGGAGATACAAACTTTATCTTCGAGTGTTGACAATACCTTTTATGAGTGAGCACAGCAAGTGCAAGATATTCAACACAAGAAGATAAAATTTGTATCCCCAAGCTGCCATGTAATGTTCTGTTTATTTATAAATATCAATGAAATATTCAGGATCAAGAAGGAGTTGTAAGGCCAATTATGATTTGTTGATATGGGGGTAGTCATGGCAACAGTGATATCCTCACATGTGAAGGCTTAAAATGATATCTTCACTCTGTATGAAGTTTTAGCAACATGAGAAATTCTGATATTTTATTGATATCTGTACATTAAAAACGTGTGTACATATAAATGTGCTTCTTTTGCTATTCTTTGATCATGTTTTCAAAGTTAGCTGGACCTACCTTTTCTAGTCATTGTCTTGACTGAGGAAAATTTCATACTTGTACTTTTTCTAGAGTGTTTCATACAGCTCTTTGCTTGTACCATCTTTTACCAATGTGAGGTATCTTGGAGACACAAAAGATGGAATCCCTTTACTAATGCCATCTGGTGACAGTCCAAATGGTAAATATTTTACTCTAGAATTCATACAAACTCAACATTCAGCAAAACAAAAAAAAAAATCAATGTATCATGGAGAAAACATGGTTACTAGCGACTGGTAACATCTTAGAACCATATTTCCATTATTTTACCTATTTTTCTAAAAAAATGTGTCTTGGTTAAAATTGAGTTCCACTTCAAAGGAATCAAAACCCATAACTTCCAAAAAATATCTATCTTCTTCTTCATTTTTATATATATCTTCCTCTTCATTTTTATTATTTTAACAGGGTTTGTGCTAGACCTTTAAACTCAGAGAAAAGTCTTGGAATTTAGAATTAATTTTCAAATGTCCTTGAAAAGCTCTTAAAAATATATAAAAAGTTATCAAAAACCCTTAGTTAATACTTCTTGAAAATTGAAATGATTTTGTATATAAATTGTTCCCCAAGTTGGATTAATTTTGTACTTATAAATATACTTCTTGAAAAGCTGTGGAATCTTATTGTAGGAATATAACACAGACCCTGTAAAAAAACCCAGTTTTGAAAACTACTGCCACTTTAAAAACTACTGTTCTTTAGTTTCTGACCACTACTTTTGTTCTCATTTGAACAGATAGCTGTTATGATGATATAGAATACACTGTATCTACAGGAATGTATGAGCCATATAAACTTGATGATCCTGAATTGACATCTGGAAAACACAGAACAGTTCTGCAGCTTAGTTCATACATGGTAATTATAAAGGCTGAAATAAAGTGTTCAGAAGCACTCATCAAGAACTAGATATGCAAACACTTTAATTTTCCACAGTGCCATCTTTAATATATGACATCATCTACAAAGACACCTTCATAACACAATATACTTATTTTGTTTTGGTTTATTACCATTTAATTTGCCAACCAAAAATCTATTGGGTCATTTGACAAAGCAATGCGACAAAACCCATTGTCAAAATGGTTTGCACATTAACATCACAATGACAATGCTTATAAACATTACACCCACCTATTGACAGAATGTCAGATAAATCATCAAGTTATTTTATGCTATCACCTTTCTGCAGAATATTGTCCTCCATAATTTAAGCCTAGGCTAAAGTTTTCTTTTTGCCTCAATTAGGTATCTGTCACTGCATATGCAAAGCCCTCAGAACTTAAAAAAGATCTAAATGAACGCTTCAGAGAGAAGTTTCCTCACATTGATATAACACTAACAAAACTGAGAAGGTATGGATTTTTTAAACCAGCTTTTATATTTGAGACCTGAAATGCATAGGTACATATTATTACCCAGATGTGTGGATTGTGCACAGGATGGAAGATTCATTAGCAGTGCTCCCCCAGTACTTCAGAGAAGTGTTGATTTCTGTAACTTATCAAAGCATGAATGAAGGTAGTTGTTACTGCCGCTACTCTATTGCCTGGAATCAATAGATAGATTTAGCAAAGATAATGGGGACCTCAAATGAAATAATTGATATTCTTTTCCATTTTAGTCTCAAAAAGGATCTACTAAAGATTGCATTATCTCTGGTAGGTGGACATTGACAATATATACATTCATCTATATGTAACAAATATCTTGTATTTATTTTATATAATTTTATTGTATACAGGAGTGTCAACTTGATCTGACAACAGTCTCTTATGCATATGTGTATTTTGAAAAACTTATACTAAAGGTATGAATAGAAGGAGTAGATTTTGCTTAACAATGAAATGTCAGGTTCAAACATGGCACCTTCATGGTGTGGAATTCATGACATTGTCAACCAATAACAGCATGCATCTTAGATTACTGCTCTTTGAATGAGTATGCTTAGTCACAGCCATGTTATAAACATGACACAGAATTCATGGATTGTGAATTTTTCACAGTAATGTGAAATCTGCTCAAAATAATTCCTTGCATTAATACCAAATTGAACTGTATTTACATCTACAGTGACCAATAATAATGTCAGATCAAATTTCAAATTTTATTTCAGGGAAAAATCAATAAACCAAATAGAAAACTTGTTGCAGGTAAATAATAATGTGGTTTACTAAATTAAGGCTTATTTGGCAGATGGCATTAGATATTTTTCATTTCCCATCAGATTTTGGATATTAGCCCTTTAAACAGAGTAAATTAAAACAGTTGGTTAGACTTTCACCGTGGCTCAGATGACCATGTAAATGGTGGCCTCATCTCATTTAGAGATGTTGAACATAAACATCAGTTTATCAGTCACTCATTTGCGATGGTCCAGTGTCAACCTCTCTAAAGGTCCATTTATGTGGGCGATTTTTTCTGCGATTCTAGCTGCAACTCACCTGCAATCAAAAATTGCATGTGTAAACATGTGGCAATTTGAGTGTGAATTGCCACAAAATCACACTAAATTTGTACATGTTCGAAACAAATGGCAATTCATCAGCAATGTTAATTTAGAAAATCACATTACAATTGCCAGTAGTTTACACAGGCAGTTTTGAATTGCAGCTAGAATCACAGCAAAAATCGCAGTGCTCATCGTAGTAAAAATCGCTAGTGTAAAGGGCCTTAAAAGGAAAGTGGCTTCATTTTTATTTTTAGTTGCTACATGGTTTATTAATTTTACATGATTATTATAATTACAGTTATTATTAATTTATATTATTATAACTATTGTGACTAGGTTCTTGCTTGTTGCTTGCTGCAAAATTTAATGATGATAAAAGAGTGAAGATCAAAGACCTCATAGATGTAAGTCTGTCAAGATCTTATTATCGTAAATCAAGTTCCTCACAAGCTACTACACTAGGCATAAACAGGCAATAGAACAATGAAATTTTAACTGGTTCATGATTTTTAACCTATTTCTTGCTATTTTGTCTTTTTTAGAAAATTGAAGACAAGCTGAAAGTTCAAGTCAAAGAACTACTTGTGTTTGAATTTCAAGCATTGGTTGGTCTAGAATTCAATCTGCATGTCCCAACATGGGAGGTTATCCCCCACTTAAAACGTTTGGAAACAGAGCAACAATAGATTTTATTAGAAAAAGTTTCAATTATTTGCCTGTCTTAAGTTGAAGGGAAAACAGGAAAAAGATCCTTGCTGCATAGTATTGTAGGGATGAGTTTAATTCATGGTTCCAACTCAAACAATAGCCAACCAATCACTGTAGCACTGGTTTTCCCAGTGGAATACATCTTGTCCCACAAACACCCTCAAACTGCCTGTTTTTACCAAGGTTTCTTGTATTACACTAATCTCAAATTCTCAATTCTCAAATTGCTAGAGACTGTTAAAAATCCAAACAGAATTTACAAATAAGTTTGTGATCAGAATCTCAGGTGTGCAGTTTTCTAGCAGACTTAGTTTGGCTTGTGGGACATGACAACAGTAACTATGGAGTTTCAGAACCATGAATTGGGGAGATGAGATCACAAAGCTCTCTGCCTGGCATCCCCAAAATCAGTCCCACAATCATTTGAGTTGCAAGTTTGCTACCATCTTCATTTGAATTTCAGAAAGCAAATTTCTCACAACATTGTTCTTTCAATGACATCCCCCATGACATGCAGCCAGAAATAAATATTAGGATTAATCTTAAAATTATTTATTCCTAGTTTTTCTAGCTGGAAAGTAATAATTATTATGTTTAAGGAAGTAGTCATAAAGTAAAATGGGGGGTGGGCTGGTAAAAAAGGGAGGGTGGGTCACAGCCTGTAAGTATGGGTGGGTCAAGAGAAAATGAGCACTAGTCATTCAAAATTAGCCAAACTTTGTGCCAGTGTTTAAGGGTGAGCCATGTTAAATCAACCAGATATCATTTTATCATTCAGGAATGGTCTATAAAAGCCATTGATTCATTAAATGAAGCCTGCATTGTTAGCAGTTTTTGTTATTGTTACATAGCATTTGAATATACTTGGATTATTTCCAAAAAAAGAGAGATATTAGATGATAGATTATTTACTATAGAATAGTGATCTATGCATTCCAGTGAGTCTAGAAAATATGGCTTACTTATTGTTACTAATCTATAATTTACATCCATGACTTTTTATATAAAAAATAAATTAATCAGGCTTGCAGCCTAGGTTATCAATAGCACTAGCCTATGTGACTTAGAATATATCATGTTCATGTTCATCAAAAATATGTAAATACACTTAGGGACTGGTCAGAGAGTAAAGGGGGGTGGGCCATGAAAAATAGGGGGTTCGTCACTTTTTTGAGCCTTAAATAAGAGGTGGGTCATGAGAAAATAAGCCACTCATTAAGATCTTATCATATTTTGGAACTTTACATAGGGGTGGGACACACTATATTGGGCTTAAAACAAGGGGTAGGTCACCACTTTTTTGCCTTTTGATAATTCAAACCCCCTCACTTTCTGACCAGTCCTCTAGAGGAATAAATTAAAAGTTTGTCCCTTCAAAAATTTTCTGAAGCAGTTTTATTTTTTCAAATCAAAAACTAATGGGCCAGGGAAACCACTTGCAGGCAAACAGTTAATAAGCAATAACTGGAACAGCAAGAGATTGTTTGAATCTTATGCAGCTCTCTTAATTACTCTCCTCACTAGCCTTCCTCTTCCCTATCCTAAACCTTGGGTATGGCATAGACAGGGGGGAGGGCTAGGGGGACTGAAGCCTCCCCCCACTATGTTTTACAAGAATGACATACATGCTCTACTATCAAGCAGTATGGATTTACTAAGCTAGCCCCCACTTTCAAACTTGCCCTCCACTTTCATTGAAGCCCTTCCCCCACGTTTTACAAGAATGACATATATGTTCTATCATCAAGCAGTATGGATTTACTAAGCTAGCCCCCCACTTTCAGAATTGCTTCCTCATCCCTGAACCCCTCTGCACCAGCTACACAGGCTATAAATTATCTTTCTCCGCTTCCCACATCACATACAATACCCAGTGAGAAAGGCAGCACCATGAGACAGCTGAATATTGCCTGTGTACTGCCTGTTTCAAACCATTCCCAAGAGGATCAAAAGACAAAGAAATATCGGCCATGTTGGTGCCATAGACAAAAGGGCCTAATGAGAAATCTCTCAAGGCGTGTTTTCCCATTTCATGTCACGTGTCATTTCACTGCCTTCTATTTCTTTGCCTATAAAAGCGACACCGAGAGAAAAACATTAATATAGACGTACCTCAAACAAAGAATCATATTCCCAAGAGGTTTAAAATGGGTAAACATTACGTCAAGGGTATTCTATACCTCCTTCCCACATCGACCATTTGTTCTGGATCATTGCGTGACTTGAGGGATTCTGGGTATGTTTTTAAAAGGCAGCGATTCTTCGTGACGTTGTCAGGAATGCGAAACCGGCTTTATTTTGACTGGTATTTAACGCTTATTACACTTCAAAAGACAGGTGATTGACATCATACAGATAACCAACACTTATCTTTAGTTAATTTTATTTTCTTAGATCAAAATTTTTGGTTCATTCGCTAGACTTTACGACCGCTTCACGGTGTAATAAAAGTTTACGACGTTAAAATTGCACTTAAGTTCATTAGTATCAAAACTTTTTAAGATTCAGCCGTTCCGAAGACTTTTTTATTGAACTCTAACTAGTATGAATGGAGTAGCTAACTACGAATCTTCCGAAGACGACGGTGAAACAGAAGTAATGTTGTACGACCGCAGCAAAACAAGAAAGGTTCGGCATCTTCTCACTCGAGTCGATCCGACATACGATGAAGATAACACGTCCCTACGACCTCTAATGCAGACAGATAATTACTTCGACAGGGAAGGTAAACTAGTCTTTATCTAATGATTATATTTGTTCGTTAATAATGAAATGTTAAACGTAAAAGGCGAACGTAATAAATTTTTTTAAAAGTTTGGAGTGTTGTCAACGTGTCATTTACAGCTTGTGCATATTAATGAAAAAAGTTAATGAAGATAAGTTAAGGGAGGGGATATTCATATTTTATATACTGATTCAGCAAGAAAATACTGGACTGTTTAACTTTTTGTTTAAAAACTAATGTGTAAACCAATTGCAAAAATATCAACAATGCATCCTCTCCTAAACAACCCCCACCCACCCTACCCCCCTCACATAATATTATTTGGTTTAGTTGCAAAATGTAGGTGAAATATTTCTGTTACAAACAAAAAAAAATAGTTCTTCAAACTAGTTATATACCTTTTCACTATAGATTCTGAAGATGAAATCACCTATTCTGTTGGTGATGCTGTGGACAAAATTGGATTTGGCTGGTTTCAAATCAGATTAATGATGATTATAGGATTTTTCCAGGTAAATTTATTCCTTTAGTTCACAATTAGGTTAGTTTTCTTTGATGTACAGTGGTCATCAATATCATTTAATGTCTTCTGCTGTTTCAACAACCCAGGGATGATATACTATATACATAGCTGTATATCATCCCTGCGATGTTAAAGCACTGGAAGTCATCAAATGATCCAACAGGCACATCACCACAAGAAAAGTCTCAACTGTTAAATCATTGCATGATCTTTCTCATGGTCAACCAAAGTCTTTGACAATAGACCAATCCCACAATCCATAGATATACTGTTGCTACGTCGGACAAGCCAAAACTTTTTATTGAGATTGCGCTATAAAATAAATGTTGATTACTAAAAATCATATACAGTTTAGTTTTATGTTGGGTAATGCTGGAAAACATTGACACAAATAGTCAATAAATGTTTAAATGTCCCCCAGGGGGTGGACTCCCTTGAAAATTGGGTAGGGGGGCTTGACAGACGGTTTTGAAAATGACCCTAAAAGGTATGCATAAATTAACTGAGATGCTGATTTCAGACCCTAAAAGGTACAACCATATTTAATCATTTTTTCAAATTCAAAATTGATATTCTTGTATGATGTTTGATATTTTTCAAAACAAGCAAATCTGACCCTAAAAGGTACGGAGTCAGCCGGAGACCCTAAAAGGTACGCGAGGGTCTCATTTTTGACCCTAAAAGGTCCGTCAAGCCCCCCTACCCACTTTTCAAGGGAGTCCCCCCCCCCGGGAAATGTCCCTGAAATCAAGAGGTTTGTAGTTTTTTGTCCGACCCTCCATATTCCCTTGGGGAAAACTTTATGCTCTCATTGGTGGAGCTAGCATTGGCAGGATTGGTCTATTGTATTGCACATAGTACTAACTCCCTCTACAACTTTGCTTCCATATGGGATGAATTTCATGCTACACTGCGCATGTCAGTGCCCAAGAATGAGTGTATTTTGTCTGATATGAATGGTAAAGAATATTGCTCTTGAATTTTGTTTGGGAAACCTAATTAGTATAATCTTAGCCCCCCCTTCACACTGGGCCTTAAAACATGTTTAAAAGTTGTTTAGTTAAACTAGTGGCCCTTCACACAGTGTGCACGCCCAAACAAGTTTCAAACCTTGTTTAACTAAACTAATTTTGGGAGGTAGTTTTAACTGTGTATAAAGATGGCAGGCAAATGATGAGTTACGTATAATAGTAGAACTAATAACTAAACGAGGTTGGTATGAATGAGGCTTAAGTTTAGAAAACCTCCCTAGGTGTGAACTAAGCCATTTATCTACTTTTTATCTATTTTTGTGTGCCTACTGACTGTAGTATCTATGGAGATGAAAATTATATTTATATTGGCCTGTCTGTTGTTGCTGAAAGAATGCATTCATAAAATATTTCATGCAATTATTTTCTTTACCTGTAAAATAGTTTATGATCAAAAAACTCATTCTTAAATTTTTGTCCCTATAATGTTTGATCATTTTATGAACAAATTTATAATATACTGTACATATGAAATACATTTGCATTTACACAAATCGTTATCTGACTAGAGTGATGACACTTAACCTAATAGATATTATTAGACACTAATTCCATTGTTTTCTTGTGTGTCTGTCTATAAGACTTAATGGCTATTAGTTTCTGTTTCATAGGTTTATTTGGCATCACTAGATATGCTTGGATAGATACCCTTGACAAGCTATGTATTTGTTTGGGCATGCTATCTATAGAACAGTGTTATTTTTGGATGGGAATGTTGTTTACAATGATCATTTATAAATGTTTTTTTTTTCCAGGCAGCAGAAGCCCTAGAGATGATGTTATTATCAATACTTGCACCCACCATACGATGTCTATTTCGTATAAGTGCCTGGAAGGAAGCTTTTATTACTACAGTAATGATTACTTTCTGATTATTTTTAACTTAAAGAAGTACGACAAAAATAGCAGATTTCATATATGAGTGGGAAAATTTTTAGCCTTATGCCATACTTAACTGTAAACCATAACTGCTTGCGGCGGATTTCCCACTTTAATTCACATTTAATATTTGAGACAAAATAGATCTTAAATGAAGACCCACAAGAATGAACCTTGCATTCATATGCAACCTGAGGGACTTATTATTAATTAGCAGGGGGAGAGGGGTGGGCTTCATTTTCACTACTGTATGATGACTTTTATCGCTGCCCCTCCCCCCCTCCCCGTGCAAGATAAAGAAATAAATTAAGCCCTCCCCTTAATGAATACCAATTGTACACCCACCCCTGCAAGACACTAGACATAAAAAATGATAAACCTCCCCTTAATTGCACCCCTTCATCCCCCTAGGATAGTAGTTTAGTAATAAATCCCTAAAGTTCAATTCTACATCATTTATTCATGTTTCAAGGGTTTGCAGTGTAATCTTGTGCTTTGGATTACTTACAATAATTGTAATCCTTCTTTCAGGTAGTGTTCATTGGAATGATGTTTGGTTCTGCAGTTTGGGGCTGGATAGCAGACAAGTATGGCCGAAAATTTGTAAGCCATACATGCATTTATATACAAGATCCTTATATTACGTATAAACATTTTTGTGTGCATCTGGGTTAGGTGTCATGTTACAGATGACAGAGGTGGACACAGCTCTTCATGATGACAATGGCAGAATAATGATGACTGTTATAATTCCAGGTTATCGTAGCATCAGCTATCTGGATATCATACTTTGGATTTCTCAGTTCTTTCTCTCCTCATTACTACTGGATTATTGCACTGAGAATGTTAGTGGGATTTGGTATTGGTGGAGGACCACAATCGTAAGTACTAACTGCCCCCTTCCCACTCCCACTAGTCCCTACACTACATCCTTTTTAAAAGCCATGTATGACTGTGAATAGCTCACAGCAAGAACATGGTTGTGACACAGAAAGGCATGGCAAGGCACAGCAAAATTCTAGAAAATATCACGGTCATGGCAGGGCACGCTTACAGCACTGACCATACATCAAACTTTTCACAGTCATATGAAATCTGCTGGACTAATCATGTTCCACTCTGTGGCCATTAGCATGAACAAGTACAAGTACATTAGGAAAGAACTGTGTGATTAATTACTTGCAATGATTTCACAAGTGGGGGGACCTAGCTTGCATAGCAGCACAGAGGGGATTGGGATGGGAAAAGAGGAAGACCAATCCTCCTACACACCCCTACAGACTCTAGGAACCAGGCTTTAGAGGGATGGTCTCAGCATCAATCAAATACTTAATAAAAATCAGGGTTAATGTTATTACATTATGAATATTATGCTGAATTAGCTGTAATTATTAATTTTCTAGATCAACTCTTGTTTCTGAATTTATGCCTAGTAAATATCGAGCATTGTGCATGTGCATCCAGTCAGTAAGTAATTGTAAATAGAGTGGATTTAGGATGAGTGGGAAATGAAATGGGAAATTTGTAGCAATACCAAACTTTACCATAACTGTAAGTATGCAATGCAATTGGAGGATTCACACAAAAATAATGGGATGCCATTTCAATGTAATGGCATACTGTACCATCTGTGTGTAATAAGTCAAAATCTTATGTTTCCCACTCGTATGAAAACCACTCTATTTTATTAATAACACTGTCTAATAATCCAATAATACAAAAGAATGTAAAAAAAATCTGTAATTTTAACTATTTCTAATTTTGTTCATCCTAATATAATCTCTTGGTGCTACTTGCTATATTGAAATTTTCCTGTCTTTTTTGTATTCAAGCCATGGTGGACAATTGGATCAATATTCACTGTACTCATTGCCATGGTTGTCATGCCAACCTTAGGCTGGAGATACCTTCTTGCCATTCTTTCATTCCCATTAATAATATTTGTTTTCATTTCTAAGGTGAGTTTTTGTTTTCCTTTACTGCGATTCTCAATATTCTGCAAACCTAGTAGTTAAAAATAAATAAATCTCTTTATTTAAGTGCCTTAAGTCGTTCTAGTACTTTCACACTAATTGGGGGCACTTTCACTCACACACACTACCACTACATTAACTGTTTTAAGCATACAACTCTCAGCTCACATGTTGATTTTTATGGAGGGAGGAAAACCAGAGAACCCGGAGAAAAACCCTTGTGGCAAGGGAGAGAACAACACATCTAACAAACTCTACTCACATGTGGCATATCCGCAAGGCTCGAACCAGCAACCCAACGGGCGAACATTTTACCACTACGCCACCCATGCCACCCATTGGAATTTGCAAGCTGCCCATTGAAATTTGTTTTTCACTGCCGCCAATCAAAAATATAAAAGATACTAACTGATTATTTTTGATTGACAGTAGCAAAAACCAATTTCACAACATGCCGTTGAAATGTCTGAGTTCTCAGAATAATGAGAATCACAGTAAATTTCAAATTAAAAACTGTTCTGAAGCTGCTGTTAATTCCCTGTTATGTGATATTAAATGAGTACAAACAGTTTTCCTGGATTTTCTTTTCAGTGGCTTCCAGAATCCTGTCGTTATTATCTTACTGCTGGCCAAAGAGATAAATCTTTATCATTACTCTATAAAATTGCTAGAATGAATAAGACGGTTGTTCCTGAAGGCTACCTTAAAGATGCTGTGCAGGTATTTGGAGCAACTAGTTTTCTTTGAATGTTTAAGCAGCAGATCAAATTAGAAACAATTAAATATACCTCTTAAATATTTTTAGACAGCAAAACAAGGAAGAGTAAGAGATCTGCTCAACAAGGAATTTTGTGGATCCACTTTGAAGTTGTGGTTCTTGTGGTGAGTTTGGCATTTTCTTTTCTTTTCTGCCATTCTTTTTTGCAATGTTTTCAAACCCTTGAGAAGCCATGTAAATGAAACACCTTTATCTATTATCTTTATCGAAGTTAGTTAACTCTGCTGTGCCTTTACTTTCTTAACCTACATATTTCTCAGTGTTTGGACATTTTATGAAACATTCTTTCTTCCTTTGTGTTGGATGTCCTCTCAGTTATCTCTACTTGGAGAATTTAATTAGTTTTACTTCACTATGCTGTATGACTCCAACCTCTTAAATCCCCCTCCCCCCCTCCCCCCGACCCCCAAAAAATTTCTCTTACAAATAAATTTTAATTCAAAAATGTTTCTTTACAATTTCTGTAGGTTTAATGTTGCATTTACATATTATGGGATTGTCCTAATGACGGCAGAGCTTTTCCAAAGTGAAAGTGAAGATGGTGGAAAATGCGAAGGTACAGTAATAAAGTACTATATAATACACTGAATCTATGAATAATGAGGGTATGACAACCTCTACTGTAGTTAGAATCTAGAGTCTAATGGTCTATGATGTACACCTATTTCAAAAAATGTTGTCACAGCTGAAGGAAACAAGCAAAGTCCACAAATCATTCATTTATTTAGATGCAGTCATTTTTACAATGGAAGGCTACTCTTCCCAAGATCAAAAGTGTGTCTGAAAACTCAGCTAATAACCTGAAAACAGACATTTGCTTTTGGTCTCAGTCTTGTCGCTTGTTGCTTTTGGCTGTGTGTGTGGGGGGTTTTGTATTCAATGAAAAAATATCAAACATTGAAAGATTTTTTCACATGAGTATATTGTTTATGTTTTTGCTTCTAGCTGCTAAAGGAGCAGTAAAAAATCCTCATTGTGGCTGCAAATTACTAACTACTACAGACTACATTGATATGATGAAGACTACTGTAGCTGAAGTACCAAGTAAGATATAGATTCATACTATTACACTGTTACAGTATAGACAGATAAAAGACCTTTCCCAAAACTGCTCACATGACCACAAAACAATCAGATTTCAAGTTGAGGTTGGTCAGGAATTCCCCAATGAAATGATGACAACAGTACATGATTACATAAAATCTAAATTATACAAAGTAAAACGATAACCAGAAATAAACAAACATCTCTTATCATCTGCAAATTCACAGGTACATTACTTAAAACAAAAAACAAAAAAACCCAGCCGAACCAAGAGACCATCTAGCTCTAGTAGAGTATAGAGCAGAATGAGTGAATTTCAACTCAATCAAAAAATGTAATTAGCAATTTGTAACATGATTAGCTATTTGTTTTTAATTTTCAGTTGTTTTAATTAATATGGTGCTGCTTGATAAGGTGGGCCGAAAGAAAACTTTGGCCTTCTTGTACAGCATGACTGCACTCTTTTATATCTTATTATTTATTTGTACTAAAAGGTAAATATCCAAGATATATATCTACCCTATATTAGTAGAAACCCACAAGCATACTATCACAAATCCTGCAATCTGATTGGCTAACGCACTCGCTAACTATTGATTGATAGTTAGTGAGTAGCAAAAAAGCCAGCATTTTGTGCTAAAAAAACCCATTACAATCAATAAATATTGGTATGAATTTGAAGGTAGTATGCTGGTGGGTTTCTACTAAAACAATTAGACTACTCGTTCTCATTTTCTATGAGTCAAATAGTCAACTCAGTGCTACATGCCTCATTTACTATCTATTGAATCATAGAAAATGAGAACGAGTAGTCTAATTGTTAAATAGTTGTGTTATCATGGTGCATTTTAGTTTCTCATCCTCCTGTCCATTTACCACATTTATTCATTTTATCCGTTTTATTTATTATCTATTTATATTATTCTCATTTTCATTCTCTAATTGATCCATCCATTTTTCCATTCTTCTAGTTTCCAATTTGTTTATTCAATCATTCATATTTTTTTGCAGAAATTTAATGGTTGTGTTTATATTTGGTGTAAGAGGGTTTATATCAGGAACATTCACAGGGACATACATCTACACAGCTGAGGTACAACATCGTTTTACTTTCTTTCTTTCTTTCTTTTTCAAATTAAAGCTACACAGACACCACAGCATCGAGGAAATGTTAGGAAAGAACTTTTGATAATGCGAAAGACTTGGACGCAGTCAAGCAAAAGAACCGCCAAATTTTAAAAATATACTAGCGTGCGACGACTCGAGATTTTACAGTAGACAGTGAGAGAATAGCTCTCGTGTCAACGTTTGAAATATTTTAGGGTGCACAGCCTAAAATGATAAAAGTAACAGGGAATAAAAACATTATATCAAAGCCTATACATACCGCCTCAAGACAACTGCCTTCAGAACTGCCTTCTTGCTTCTACCACAGACTGTGGATGGCCACTGTGATATCGTAGTTCTGGACTTAATATTCCATAGTGTTTTCCTTATCACATGCCTTTCACTGGATTATATTCCTGTTTTCCAGCAGTTTATGACGCTTGATACATTGATAACTTGGAAGAAGTGCAAACTCACTCTCTATGCTCAAAGCAATGTTTTACTGTAAAAAGACACGTGGTTTAAAAAGAACCATTCTCGTTTCCAGAGCTCGCGCGGTTCTTTCCTCCCCTCCCCTCCCCTCCCCTCCCCCAGATCCTTTCCCTTATCCATACTCTCATGTCATCCAGAAGACTAATTAATTATTATCGATTGGTTGTATTGATTATTTGGTAACGTCTATTCCAGTTTTACCCGACAGTTATCAGAGGTCTTGGTCTTGGAAGCTGTAGTTCCGTAGCACGCATTGGTGCCATGGTAACGCCATTCATTTGTCAGGTATAGTTAGAAAAAAAAGGTTGTCAGTCGGAGATCTGAAATCTGAGACCGAGAGGAATTGAGGGCACGAGCTGTGAATTCATTTTTAAATTAAGTTTTACATTTTCAAATTATTTTTTATTTAGTAGTTTGCAATCAATATATAGCTCAATACGACACCACTTTTGAGCGATGATCTGCGCTGGCGAATTGTCTGGCACAGATTTCAGATTTCAGATTGCTGACCGACAACGTTTTTTGAAATAGGTGTACTACATATAATAGAGTGGTTTTCATTAACCCGTGAAATACACTTAAGCGTCTTAAGCGTATTACGCTTTATCACACTTTTTTTCTTTTGTTTTTCGTTGTGTCTATCTGACTATTACACTCTGATAAATTAGTACACTTTGTTTCACGGGTTAATGAAAACCACTCTATATCATAGTACGAGGAGATATATAGTACGTTATTCACTTCATATTTTCATTATTTGCACCTCCCTTTCACTTTTATCTTTTATCTCGCAAATTTATCATGTATGGCTCCCACACTAAGCCTGCGTAGCGGCTCTTTCCTTCGTTGGGATCCCTGAGGGTTTGGGGAGGGGAGATCCCCCTAGCTTTCTCCACTGCCTTTTACTAATGTATATTCCTTTACCGGCAGGTGCTGCTGCGGTACTCTCTTGACTTTGCTCTGGGTGTCTATGCTGCTATGGCTATAATAAGTGTTGTTGTGTGTCTTTCCTTACACATCGAGACCAAAGGAAGAGTGATGAGGGTAAGATCCGTGTTCAAAGATATTAGAGTGGATTTTGTATGAGTGAGAAACGGTAAGGCAAGCGACGTTGTAGCCGTACCGTTCCAGTGCCGTACTTTACCGTAACCGTAACAACGCTGATTCACCCGAAAACAATGGGAAGCCATTTCAGTGTTACTGGATATACCGTAGCGTGTACGTGCTGTAAGTCAGTTACCGTAAGTTTCCCACTCATACGAAAATCGCTCTAGCGTTATGAAGCCAGGGGTGTAGGGGTTCAATGAGTGCCCTTGCATGACTTGCATCCACCCTCACGTCCTCCCGCTTCCCAAATGCGGTACCTACAGTAACGTCAATTTTTTTAAAACAATTCAGGCAAGCGTGCTCCAATCCCCTAGACTCTTTTGCATTCGGCAACGAAAAGACCAGCTGAGCGGCACTAAATTTTCTAACCAATCACAGTCTGTTGTGAGTTTTCATGGACGGCCCTATGTTCAAGCACTTTTTTCTACATTTTGAATCCTAGAAAAGTCCAAAATTATTAAACAGAGTGAAATTTTATCTGTAAATTATTCAAAAACCACGCGAGAAATGATTTTGAAAAGAAAGAGTGAGGGCCAGAGGTTTTGACCAACAATGCTTTGCGTAGCTAGTTGTTCGCTCAGCTGGGAATGCAATTATTATTATTATTTTTTTTTTTTTTTAACCTTGGATCAGTCTATAATGCATTTCGGTCCAACTATGGCTCTACTACGCTCTAGGACCCATTTCAAAGTAGATTCCGTGCGGTGAATTCGGGAATACGACATAATCAAGATAATTCACGGTTACCGCATCTTTACTGACGGTCGCGGAGCAGTACCGTACGTTTTTTATAGAACTAAGATATCAGTTCTAATCTGCTTCGTTTTCTAAAAATACAGTCGTTCCCATAAACGTTGTCCAAGTGAAAAGAGGTTTATACGACAATAGTCATTAAGTATTCAAGTTCCTCGCGTGGAATTTTTAATTTGCATGTAATACAAAAGTACATGACATTTTCTGCACGTGCATGTAATGGTGCTCGTTTAAATTCCTAGTTCCACGCGCGCGAAAATTGAATTTAATGAGACACGTGACATTTATTGTCGTATAAACCTCTTTTCACAACGTTTTTGTGAACGACTGTATGTTTATAATCTAAATTCTATATATTTTCGTCCCCAGGATATCTAGCAAGAAGCTGGTGATTCATGGATTTTATCCAAGCTCAGCCTATCGTCGGCTGACCTTAGAGTGGTTTTCATTAACCCGTGAAACAAAGTGTACTAATTAGAGTGTAATAGTCAGATAGACACAATAAAAAACAAAAGAAAAAGTGTAATAAAGCGTAATACGCTAAAGTGTATTTCACGGGCTAATGAAAACCACTCTAATAAGACAGTCATTAATTTATTCTTTACCAACTATTCAGTCATTGGGCTTTCATCACTCGGCGGGGTGTTGGTTCGTACAGGGTTTTGTCTAGTCGTGTCTTGTACTTGTTTTTAGCATGCTCCGGTACAAACGGGTCCGGTACTGGACTAGATTGCAAGCTGTGTGGCTGCCAATAGTAGCGCGCTTTACAATATCTGCCTCTCCTCCCCAATGAAGATATCAACAGATCCTAAGGCCCGTTTACACTCGCAATTTTGTCACGCGGCTTGAGCGGTGATTTCGATGGCGAATTTATCGCAACCCAAATCGCGCCTGTTTACACTAAATTTCGAGCATGTTCGAATTTGTGGCGACTTGTGCACGATCTGTCGCCGTAAAATCGCCATAAAATCGCGGTTCAAGTCGCGCGACAAAATTGCTAATGTAAACGGGCCTTTAGCATCCGATGCTGGCAACTCTTTGCCCTTTTTGGGGTCCCTGTGGTTTTCAGAAGAAGAAGGGGGGAAAAAAAAATTCCACAGGAGTCCCAAACATGAACAGAGTTGCCTGCGGAGGAGGCTAGATCAATATGTGCATGTAGATATCTTATAACAGTAAAATAAAATTGAGCCAGAATGTAACATATATCGCACCATAAACCAATAAACACTAAACATCATTCCTCTTCATCTGGTCATGTACTTATTGCGATCTACTTTCCTATTCTAGGATGTTTGGGTATTTTTTCAGTATCATTGTAGTGCGAGGGCCGTAGGAGAATAGTTAACCTGTCATCGATAAATAGACATAAATGAACGGACAGACAGACGCAGAATAACAGTGTCCATCGCCATTAGAACAACACTTCATTTTGACTCGATAGTTTTCTCTTTAATATTTTCTCGATCCTCGAATCTTAAGATTATCTTCACTATTTTAAATGATGAATTGCATTTTAATATAGTAGTTGTACAAAAAAAAAAATTAAATCTGTTCATCGTTTTAATAAATTGCGTTCTTTTTCTTAATATAGAAGCATCTCTTTTTGTAATAAATAAATCCTATAAATAATTGGTGTTGCATTTCACTTGGTTCTGCACTACTCAGTTTTCATTATTTTCGAGCGCTCTCTAAAAAGAATGAAACGACGAAAAACGTGCCGGCCATGTTGGACATTCCAATTCCTCCAACATGGCGGCTTTGATATCTAGCTCTGCAGCCTACGGAACAAACTGCAAGTGGCTTCACTTTTTGGTCATTGTTCATGTTGGCTTGGAGGACCATGGTTTGGAATTCAAGGGGATGACCTATCTCACACCTATTATGACCACCCGCTATTCCTTGCTCGGTCTCCTCTTGCATTCTCACGCGGGGTTAGTTGAAGCTCGTTTATCGCGCACGGTCAGTGGAAATTCCAATTATTTTATTTGCTGTCATCTGTTCGGGCTTCTATCGAAAGGCATTCCTCTGTTTAGAGAACCGTAGTATTGTATTTGAGCATCAAGACTGCCTACGTCTTGTTGCAGTTTGGAGCCTGATTGAGAAGAACTAAAAGCTGGAAAATAAAGTTGTATGAAAAAGAAATATTTGGTCATGAAATGATGGTAATATAAGAGCATACTGATTCCGCATAAGCAGCAAAGCGAGAAAGTTGTAGATACACCGCCAACATTTACCTTGCTGTTGATAACTACTCTCAGGAACATTTCTATGAATATTTTGCCCAGCATAACCGCCATACAACTGTCTGGCATAGCTAGAGGTATCGAAGGGGTATGATGCCGAAGATGATGACGATGATGATGATGGATTGCTTTGTTGGTAATAATTCTGAGAATACGATGCATTCTTTGAAGATTCTTTCATCTGTGGATGCGCGTTAAAAGCCTTGACAGGCTTGCTAGTTGAGTGTCCTGCAGCATTTCCAGTCTTTTTATCCTTGGATTTCCTTCCTCTGTTCTTGGCGAATATTTGAGCGTAACCACCTTGGAATTTTTCTGGAGTCAAAGGAAGTTTACGCCTAACCAATACAGAAAAAAGGATATTTACCAAAAGTTTAGTAGACTGCTACAAGGGGATCGTCATTCGCCATGATTCCTGTTCAACTTTAATGTTTAGCTTAGCAGGTGAGGATTAATACCAGGTGTTTAGTGAAGCTCCAGGCAAGTGGATCCTGGGACAATGATACACCTAACACCCAATTGAGAGGGGTCATTCCCAATTTGGCCGGGAAACCAACTGTAAAACACATCAATGCCCATTGAACGAGGTCACAGTACCTTAGTACCCTACTCAGTGGATACGACTGCAGATAACTCTCGAAATGAAGCTAACGGGAATATACTAGCCTGCGTCGTAGGCTAGGACATACAAGTGAGGTAAAGGCCCGGACACACGATGCGACGTTGCCTGCAACGTTGCTTGCAACGGGAAGATATGCACCGTGTGTTCAACCGTACAACTGTTGCGCGCGACGTCGACGGCAACATCGCAGAAGTAGAAACAAGTTCTGCTTTTACAGGTGGACACACGATTTCGCCGTTGCAAGCAACGTCACAGCTAACGTCCCATCGTGTGTCCGAGCCTTAAATATCTGTTTTAGTATATTTCTGTTTACTTCGCACTCAGGATAAATGAGACGTCCGTCAAAGAAATCTCCTGGGGCGTACGATCAGGAAAGGGTTGTCCACCGGACCTACAAAAGCGTCGCATAATGAGATCCAAACCATGCTAGATTTTTACTGGAGAAATATTGCGCGCAAAAGTTTCAATAGCCTTTGGGCGTAAACCACACCCTGTTATTATACTCATGACGTTATAATATTGTGCGAATATGGAAAAAGTGATACAAATAAACATATTCACTTACAGCTTTGCGGGACTTGATTTAGTACAAGGTTTACGGGTTGGAGAAAGCCCTACAAGAGAACGATAAGATACGTCATTTATCTGTGTGGCTATATGAAAAGCGTTTTACAAAATGTATTTTATTCTTGCCTAGAAAAACATGACGAGGCCAGTTGTCCCAGGCTAGGAAATACAGTGAGTTAAGTAAAGGAACAACAGGAATTTTTCCTTTCTTTCTCTCTTCCAATTATAAGAATGGAATGAGCATTTTCAAAGCAAAAGCTTTTGGTTGCTTGTTTTCTCTTTGGCTTCATGTTTAGGTCCATACACAGGGTTTTGCTCCAGGAGCAGGCTCCGGCATCGCTTTGCTCCCGGCTGACGCTTCCTGATATTACACCATATGTAGCAAGCTCCCGCAGCATGATCTCTCGTGTGTACTCTGAGCCGTGGCGTACATAGTTTGAATACGGACTATTCTATAAAGTGTATTACATGTTACGAACGAACCTTGATGGTTTGTGTCATCGGATACTGAACCTAGTGATCCGTGGTGCACGTAGTTTGGATACGGACTATTCTATAAAGTGTATTACATGTTACGAACGAACCTTGATGGTTTGTGTCATCGGATACTGAACCTAGTGATCCGTGCTGCACGTAGTTTGGATACGGACTATTCTGAAGAGGCGGGAAAGATAAACTACTCGGCTCTGATGACGATCTGTATCTCAACTGATATGGATCTAAAAGAGATAGAGGATTAGATAACAGCAATAACACCATAAGATGGTTTTAAAAGTTTCAATAAAAAGAAAGACAAACGCATGGCAGCCATGTTGGTGGTAACAGCAAAGTGACCAAACGAATAATCGACAACCAATATGGCTGCGATGACGTAGTGTGCAACTCGCCGTGCATGATTTAGTACTATACACATTAAATAACTTTTTACCAGGATTAGATGAACTTCGGTTCCCGAGATCGTGACCAGCGGGTCTATAACCAAACGTCGATTTTCTTTCGGGGAGTGATCGGGATCGTTCGACACCCGACAATGATCGTAAAGAAACGGGAGATGACACGAAGACCCTGGAGAAATTATAGATAAAATTTATATGAAACCCAGTAAATTAACTGATATCTGATTGGTGGGTTTTGGTTGACCATCTATTTTTACCTCTCTAGGTCTTCAAGCTTCTTCAACAGTCTTTCATTTTCACGCGAGACAATCTTAATTGAGAAAATAATACCATTAACATTAATATATAATTAGTATCTGATTTACTTCAGAATAGAATTTCAGGAACTAACAAATGAGGTTTTTCACGTCACCGCTTGTGAGAAATTTGTTTTATTTGAAAAAGGGGTTTACTGTCAAATCTGTCAAACAGATATTAGTAACAGTGCGAAATTTCGTGGAGATTGCACGTAAACTATGGAAGACATAATTTTCCAAAAACCCGAAATTTGACAAAGAAATGTATGTTGGCAGACAAAATTTGCCTGGCAGCATACATTTCTTTGTAAAAATTCTAAGGTTCTAAAATTCACTTCTTCTCTGGATTCTGAATAACCTTCTCGAACCTTCACAATTTTACCAATATCTAAATGACAAATTTGAATGTAAACTCCTTTTTCAGATAAAACAAATTTCTCGACACCGTGACGTCACAGTGAAAACCTCAATAGGTGTTGGGTGGTTGATAGGGATACTGACAGTTGTCAATAGAATATTCAGGAAGGATTTTGGAGTTGCTTACCGCTCTCTGTCTTGATATTTCATCGCGTGACTTATGGAGGTCACCATTTTCAGACCTAGTGAACAAGCAATTCAAATAGAAAATACATAAGTAAAGCATGCTTATGTACTAATTGCAGAAGCAGCTACAAGGTCACCAAAATGGACTAGGTTTGAGAATCTGCTGGGACTAGATGCCCAGCAGATACGGCGCATAATGATGTCAAAATCAGACTTCAAGCGACTGCTGGATAAAGTCCTGACAGAAACATCCTAAGGAGTGCAGAGCTTCACGAGGGGAAAATGATGATGATGATGATAATGATGAATATCAATAAAACAATTAGTTGTCCAGTTCAAAATAAGGCAAATAACATGCACACATTGAATTTTACCTCCATACAGGAAGGGGCTGTACTGACGAGATTAAGACTAAGTCGGTGCAAGGAGTAGTGCTAGGCATTAATTGAACTTGTGAAGGGGAGGGGGGTGAGTAAGTATTATTGCGCCACCGCATTTTCCTAACGTCATATTATAGTGAGTAAAGGTGCGGTAATACGCAACAGAAATCGATGCTGAAAGTGTGGCTGCTTGTTACAAAAAGTAGAAGCTCTTTCTACTTCGTGCACCAAAATTTTGCCACTTGCAACATCGATTTTTGTTGCAAGTTGTGTACATGGTGGTAATACGAGCATCATCGCTCTGTAACTTGCAACACAACAATATTTCGCGACAAGTTGCACGATTTTGTTGCTCGTTTTACCACGCCTTAAGTGAACGAATAAGATAAACCCTCCCCCCTCCCCACTGCAATAATTCGCATGCGGGCACCCCTAGATTAACGATAATCGAACTTGTGACAAGTGACACCCACCTCAAGTGTTCGTTTTCTATCATGTACTCTTGTAACATATCGTACAGACCACTATTTGCTCCAGCAGTTAAACTATAAGAAACGTGTTTCAAGAAGGTTAATCTTTAATGATCGCTGCGCAAGTGACAAAAACAGCACGCCTTCGGTGTTGCTTGCTCGCGATAAAGATATTTGTAACAAAAAAAAAAAAAAAAAGATCGCTAACCTAGATATTGATTTAGAATTCATAAATACCTCGTAGTAACCGAGCGCGAGGGACGTACCGTAAGTTATGGAATAAGTTTTTTTCACTGCCTTATGGCCTAAGCGCGTAGCGCACGCATAAAAAAGTGGGGGAAAATGACGTTCCATAACTTGCGTACAAACCGAGCAAGTAAGTAAAAAAATAAGGTTGGTGGGCCGTTCCGGAAGTTATGGACCGCAAATTGGCCAATGAGAGCGAGTGACATTACCTTGCCATATAATAAAAGGAACTGCACACTTACTTGGCTGTAGTGAGTTTATTCCTTTCGTCATCCTTCACGAATAAATTATTCGTCTTTTCTGGGTAGAAAAAAGTGCGGAAAAATACAGAATGTTGATGCACAAATTCAAGAAATTTAAAAAAGATACGAAATTTAAAAAAAACGAAAAAAGATACGAACAGTGGTGATACAGCTTAACTATCAGAAGAGCCTGACTTACTATTTTTTGACGGTTGTTTGTTTGTCGCGTTCAAATGGTTGCTTTCTATTCTATTGCCGTTATGATCAGTATCAGAAGTGATAGTTGTCTGTGAATCACTGCTTGGCAGTCCCAGCTAAAACGAATTAAAAATAAACAACTTATAAATAAATACAAATACCATGTTGCGCATACACTTGAAGTACTAGAACTGAGTATCGGAATTCGTTCCTACGTGCACCCGGGCTTGTATCAACATTGCGCAAACATTTATAAACTTACCTGTTGGCGGAAGTAATTATTTTCGGTCCGTAATAATCTTATTTCTCTCTTAAGACTTATGATAAGCATTTCCTTAGGATCCTGAGTTGAAACAAGAAATATGTAAAGCACAACAGCGTATAAAGTCCATAAATCTTAGAGCAGATTTCGTTATGACTGAAAAGCTCGCGGCACGGACACTTTCATGACCCGGTCAAGGCACGGCAAGGCACGGCAAAATTCGAGAAAACATCACGGTCGCGGCAAAGCCGCGAGCTCTTCGCATACGAAATCTGCTCTAACTGTATGTGTGTGTGTGTGTCGCTCAAATAGTGTATACAGTAGTCCAATGACCATAGGATTTGGGCATGAAACACTTTAGTACACCGCAGACTCCCCTACTTACATTTTTATTCTTACAAGTAACATAAAATTTCATGCGCTTTGCATTACCAGCCGTAATTTTGCGTGCACCATCTGCCACCTCTGGAAACAATGCGCGTTTGAGTTGCGGTCAAAATTGCAAAAGGGATACATAGTTCGACGTCGAGCGCAACAGTTTCAGGGTGTCCGTAACGTTGACAGCTCTCTCAAAGCTATTATGCAGAATTACTTGAAGGTTGTTGACCCTAAAATCCCCGTATAACATTATACGTGAGCATGGTGTAAGACGAAACAACACGTACCATTTGGACCACTGGTTTATTCTTTATTTTCTTAGCCCGGTGAGCATATCGTAAAGTATTCAAGGTGTCAGAAACCAAGTACGATGAAGGAGAGATGCAAGCGATCTGAATGAGGACAAAGAAAATGTTATGGACGTGGCACTACTTCTTCCTGGATTGAAAAAATTCTTCCTTCTTTCTTGTCCAAACACTTATAAAAACGCTTTTCGTCTACTTTAGTCATCTACAAATCTCTTAGATAAACACGCTAGAAAGACAGTCTAGTTTGTATGGTTGCGCGCATGCAGAAAAAGGAAGTAAAATGGAACAAACGCCATTTTCATTTCCGAATTCCACACTCCTTTTGATCTGCGTCAAAAACGGAGGGTTCTGGGCGAATCTAAGAACCGAGTCTTGCTTTTCTAATTTCCGATTTGGTGGCTTTTCATTGTTAGATTAGCCAATAAGAAGATGGCAGTTGGTTTCGCCCCAGAGACTTTTTCTTCTTTTCGGAGACCAAAAGGAACGCGAACTCTTGGGACGCGAATGGAACAAAAGGGTTGTGGGAAGGATTTGGTGTTCCCCATCTTATGGGTGGCATGGGTGGCGTAGCGGTAAAACGTTCGCCCCTCACCACTGTGAGTCCAACGGGTCGGGTCGCTGGTTCGAGCCCTGCGGATGTCACATGGGTTTGTTAGATGTGTTGTTCTCTCCCTTGCCACAACGGTTTTTCTCCGGGTTCTCCAGTTTTCCTCCCTCCGTAAAAATCAACATGTGAGCTGAGAGTTGTATGTTCAAAATAGTTAACTAGTGGTAGTACGTGTGAGTTATAGTGCCTCCAATTAGTGCGAAAGTGGTAGAACGACTAGCACATAAATAAAAACATCACTTTAAAAAAGATTTTTTCTTGTCTGTATTACTACACTGAACTTTAAGGCAAACCCTTTTACGACCCATGAGGTGCGTGAGATGAAGAATGAATAAGGTGTGTTTGATCGAACACTTACCATCAGTGTTACTCCATTACCCCCTAAGCTGTCAGCCAGTAGTTTAGTTAACTTGCTGTCCCTGTATGGTATGTGACCAGATCGTTTCTTGGCATCACTTAATGCTGATATGCAATTTCCTAAAACAAAACAAAACAAACATTTGTGATATTCGGCAACATTGAGCTTTGATCTTTTAGGAAAACAATGGAGTAAAGCCAGTGCTACTCTAGCTACCCTCGCTACTCTCGCTTCCCTCTCTATTCTCTGTTATGTCATGCTCTTTAGCGCATATTTAACTACTATACATTTACTTATTTATTTTGCATTAGTTACTTTTATGAATAGGGAATTCCCCTTCTGTAGTCTCAGTGACCTTTGTATCCGTGTGTTGCAGTATGTTTTGGCGAAGTTATAAGTGGTACTGTATCTAGTGTCAGGGACGGCGGAGCAGTTTTTAAAGTGGGGGGGGGCTAAACTATTTCCTACCACCCCTCCCCTATCATTCTGATTTTTCACTTTTTATCGTTAAGAAATTAAAAAAAAAAAAGAATTCTCCGGCGTCCCTGACTGTTTATCTTCAGCCTACAGATTCTGCTTAGATTCCATTAGTTGGACTATTAACATTCTCGTTAGGCTTTGCCTTATTCCATTCACTCGCATAGTACTAAAGAGATATCATGCCGTTTCTTTAAGTACAGGATTAACTAGGGTTATCGACAATACAAAGGATTATTGCAATGTGTTAGTTTAGCCTTGGCATTTCTTGAGTAATGCATCAGCCGAAGACCTCTATTTAGTTGGCCACCCTTCGGGTAATTGGCATATTGTTTTCATTCAACCAATCACGCGTCCAACCTAATTGAGTTCCCCAAAACACGATCGTGTTGTGTGGCCTGTCTGGCTAAGCATTATAGGAGGAAAGCCACATAGCAAAATTAGTTAGTTGATCTAGAAGCAGAGCCGAAGTGTGTTAGCTTATGGGTAAACTTGGATTAAAACACAAGAAACGATCTTTGTGTCGTGTTTGCCTACACACCGACCAATACCTCGCTACCCCCGCTCCCCTCGCTCCCCTCGCTGCTCCCGCTCCCCTCGCTACTACCCGCTCCCCTCGCTGCTCCCACTCCCCTCGCTACTACCCGCTCCCCTCGCTGCTCCCACTCCCCTCGCTACTCCCACTCCCCTCGCTACTACCCGCTCCCCTCACTGCTCCGCTACTTCCGCTACTCTTTCTATTCCTGCTTCTCTTGCTACTCCCGCTCCCCTCGCTAATCCCGCTACTCTTCAACAATACAACTTGATTTAAGAATTTTTTTCAATGGATGACCATACATGTAGTGATGACTGTGACAATATCTTACCTAATGTTAACAGGCTCTTGTTGATGTTTTGTGATTCAGTGAATGCTTCACCATATGATTTGGTCTCCTTTACTCTCTCACTCCCTGAATACACAACAGAATAAAGAAAACATTATATAAATATATACACGAACCATCATTCTAAAATTACAGCTTCTTAAAAGAAGGATTAAAAGATTATTCTTGCCCCCAAAATTATATGCATTGTTTATTCCTTTTTTACCTGCTAAATCCACGAAGCTTATTTTTCCATGTCGCAATATTGGGAATCCAGATTCATCATTTGGGTCGACCTAAAGATGAAACACAATTAGAATCAAAATATATGAAATCAAAAGATAAAATCTTATACCTATAATTGAATCTGTAATTACTGAAGAGTTTGGAGGGACTATTTTAATTAGATCTATCAGAACGGTCAAAGCGATATTTCACAATAAGTTAGTGTGTAATCACCTATCATATTAAAAATTAGCGTCAATCTGTAGTGATATGGATGGTTGCAATGTAAGGATGAGTAGCCTGGATACACGTGACAAGTTTAGCAGTTATTGAAGACACTGAAACTGGTGAATGTTTTGAGCTGTATTATAATATAAGTGACAAACTGCTGCGAGAACTTATTTATTACCTTATTACTTATTATGTTCTTGCTAATATTTAAATGCATCTTTTTCAGAGATACTAGCACTGTAATGAGCTATTTAAAAATCCGAATTGAAATAAAGTCTATGTATGTATGTATAATGTAGAACAACAGCAAAAATAACAGGTTCAGTGTTCAACAACAACAACTGTACCAACACCAATAATAAAAAATAACCATTACAAATAACAACATTAACAACCACAACCATAACTGTGATAGTCAATACGACAGCAACAGCAACAACAACAAAAGATGTACATCATCATATAAATGAGGTTGAAAAAAGAAGTGAATTTTAGCTCTATATTTAGCATAGACAATTGGAAATGAAGGGGAAAAAAGGCAAAATCTCTACCGATAAACAAGAAATATTAAAAGATACACAAATATGGGAACTTGCTAATGAGTATGCTTGAAGAGAAAAGTTGCATAAAATGTACTTTTTAAAATTATAGAATGAACAGAATAAAGAAGAGCTTCTGACCTACCGTCTCTATATCTACATAGACAGTCAACATACTGTGGCTTCTACTTGAATGATCATTCATATTGTGTGAACCAACTTGCCTATACTTTATACCTTTCACATAAAAGGAAATCTCAAATTAAGAGTCTTAATTTTATTAAGATTACCGCAACATTATATTAAAATTTCAAAACTAAATTTGGGAATATAAATTGCATGATATCTGTAGTCACAATGTCTGTAGCAATAAGAAATATTTTATAATTCTCCATGACTGAAAGATAAAAAAAGCTTTACTTAATAAAAACAGGGCAGGCTCAGGATATACAAAAAATATAGCCAGACAGTGCTTTATTTTCATGGCAGAACAAATAAATTAGTAAGTGACATGTCAGTAAAGTTTGGCACAACAGAAGCCCACTATTTCAAGCTCTAATAAAGAATTACAGTGGATAGGTCAACAGATTAACATGTTACCTTCTTCAAGAACAGCAGTAAGATCATCCAGTTCATCACATTCAACATAAAATAAATTCTCCACATAAAACCCTCTATCTCGTGCCCATCGTACAGGAAGAGAATCATGAGCACTTGAAGGATTCAGCAGATCCTTCACCTAGAATATAGAATAAATGGAAACTGAATTTTTAAAAAAAGGAGAAAAGAATTAAGAACTCATCATTCACTTCTCATTTTTGTCCTCATCTCTTATTCACTTCTCTACTCGTTTTAAATTTTCCTTAATTCTCTTTTCATTCACTTATCATTTTCATTGTCCTTCACTTCTCTTTTCATTTGTCATTTGAATTTCTTATTCATTCTTCACTTTTTATTTCTATTTCATTTTTACCCGTTCATTGTATACTTCTAAGTATGAAGCTCGTAATGTGTAATTAACACGATCTGCTTTCTTATCCATTACATCAAACAGATATTGGAATGATCTGCAAGAAACACAAGTACCAGTGTTATGCCCCAGTCAACATAAACCCCCACCCCCCAACCCAGGCAAGACGGGACTTGGAATATGAGGCCAGTGAAAATGAGAAAATGCCCTCACCCCCAGGGCAATATTACTGATCCAATGCCTATGCATATCCAAACCCCCTCCCCACTGGGGAGTTTGGGGAACATACCCAATACATACATGTGAACTCCATACTAATTCCTCAGTTAAGAGACCAAGGTGGAGAAAGAGCAATTTCCCTCTGCTGGCAGGGATTCAAAAGGAAGTGAATAGTACATAAATACCCCCCCACATTTTCTCAGTCATGCACAAGTTGAAGGATGAGGACAGAGGTCCCATGAAAGTTTTGTACTGGAAGATCAAAAACCAAACCTTTCTATCAAGCCTAGCATTTCTGGACTTGGCAACATCTCACCACCCTGATAGCTACCATCCTAAAACAGGAAAATCAATTAAGATCAATTATTTGATTGACTTAATTTCATTTGAGTAATAGAATGAACTCACTGTATTCAAGGGACCAGTTATTGTATAGGTTTTTCCGGATCCAGTCTGGCCAAATGCAAATGCAGTGCAAGAGTATCTAGAACAAAATATATAATATTAGTGGCATTTTATCAAGTGTTGCTATGGCAATAAAATGTATTTGAAGACTCAATGATATAGCAGATTGGAGTCCCTGTGCCAGCATATGACACAGTTGATAAAATAGGATAAAATGGATTTCACATGAATGATAAAAACTTATATTACATGTTGTGCTATGCTTAGCTGTATGATGACCACAACATAGTGTCATGTTGGAGCATTCTGATTGGATGCAATTGTGCATGCTGTGTTTGATTTAGCCAATATCAATTTCATATATGTGAGGGTTATCAGCCTGAAGCAAGGGGTTATGTGATATATTCAGGGAGGGTGTAGTCCAAGGTGAATATACCACATAACCACAAGCTGAAGGCCGATAACTGGCTTATTTTTACATTGGCAAGGTTTTCTAAATAACAAATGTAATTAGTGACAATAAAGCTATGCCTTCTTTTGTGCTATAAGTGCTGAAAAATAATTTCAAAACAATGAATGCATTACTCCTTGCAAGCTTAAGAAATGTACATGAAAAATATATTCTCAAATTGTCCAAAATACTTTAGAAAAAGCGATTTATTTCTAATCACATATTTTTATGTTAATATACTGTAACAAAAACCAAGTGCGAGTTTGCTATCTGGGGTTTTACACTCATGTTGTGTCTTGAGCATGCGTAGTTCTCTGTAACTGAGTCCCACATG
>JAADYU020000016.1:0-26525 GCA_011763375.2 Heteractis magnifica
GTGAATAACATCAATGAAAAAAAAAAATACATCAATGTTTACTGGCGGTCTGGTTCTTGGTTCCTTGGCGGGAGGGGGGGGGGGGGGGGGCAGGTGTTCGGAGGATTTTTGATGCAGGCCGAACTGCCTCTTATTACAGTTGAGCCCGCAATAAGATATTCTTTTGTTTTAAAAATCATCCAAGTGAGGCTATCGGGTCAATACAGTGTGTGTCTCATTTGCACTTTGACCGCTAGCATCCATAATATCTGTCATTGTCCGTTACCTGTTTATACAGACGATTATTGCATTACCATGTTATGAAGCTAGTATCTTAATCACGTGATCACTTTTTCTTTGAACAGTAATCGTCGCGTCGTATTCGTGAAACAGGAGAGAGTTTTCGAAGTAGAGAGAGAGGAGAGGGTCAAAACTTCACAGGGAGTCAGGAATACATTTTGGAGCAATTGTCTTCTCAAAAAGAAAGTAGAAAATAGGACTCGCAGCGGTACAAGTTAAGGACAATACGCATACCACGCCCATTTTTATGAACTTTAGAAATTGTGAAATTTTTTTAAAAGTCGTAAGTGGACAGAAAATGCCAAAAAAAATCTTTCCTACGCACGTTCTGTTCGTACCTACATGATACAGTGCTTTCACAAACGTTTAAGAAGTGAGTTCCGAAGTTCGTTCGGAAGTTCCGAAGTTCAAGTCGTACTTGGAAGCTCACAACGAATTTCGTTGGCAAACTTCGAACCTACTTTCCGTGTAAATTTTGTAATTCGTTAGATATTCAGTCTTTTTTGCAAATTATACTAGTACTTGTTTTTCTCCTTGAAGCCATTCTTAGGTAAAGCACTGCCCTACTTTGTGAAGCAGCTCAGTCAGTGCAAACCTTGAAGTAGTGATTTTAACGAATTACCGAACTTGCCGCGGGAAGTAAGTTCGAAGTTCGTTGTGACTTCCGAAGTATGACTTGAACTTCGGAATTTCCGAACGAACTTCGAAACCCACTTGTCAAAAGTCACGTGAACGCACTGTAAATTTTGTTCATGTAATACTGTTTCTCGTATTTTTTGAATTTTGCCACCCAACACACAAAAACACAATACTAAACCAGGAAGTTTATTATAAGCAGTCTTAATCTGGCTCATAACTTTCGTGAAGCGATAGCGCGGGACGCATGAAAAAATGGGAAATCATTTCAGTGTTAGATGAGGTTTTATTACGTGTTATTTATCAAACGAGAGCATCTTAGCAAATTCTCTTCACAATCGATTTTGATATCCCATGAGTTAAATACCTGTTTTTGTCAGTAACCGCTTATGAAGGTCTCTTTTATGCATGTGAATTCCTTCAATATTTTTTCTATCAGGCAATATACAGAATTAGACTACGAGATTTTAACCCACCAAATGTAAACACCGATTTGTTATTTTTTCAGTTGGTGAGAACTTAAGTAAAATAAAACACAAGACTGTTCGATTTCTTAGCGCACCTTCACCTCAGTAAAATATAACTTAAATAGTAAAAAAAATATTGAGTAGTAGAATTCAAAACATCATTGTCTGGTACAGTATATCTCGGCCCACTTTTAACGTTTCTTCACAGGTGTATTAACACCAACATAGTCTTTGAGATATCACCTGTAAAATCAAAGCACCGCTGGTTGATCTTTTTGATTTTTCTGGTTGACGTATTCTTCACCACGTTACTTGAATAGATAATTTTGTTTTCCAAATATAACATTGTTTTTGTTCTATTCTGGAACCTGTAATTCTAAGTTTAACCATTCATCTTGATTATGATTTCTGAAGAGGTGTTTTTTAGGGAAAAAAATGTGTTTTTGGTAATCAGATTTCAAAGTTACGATCAAGATAAAGTTACTACTTCACTGAGTTCCTCCCAAACCTTTTCACTTTAAACTGTGACATTGTTTGACCTCGAGTGGTTGAACAAATACACGATTTTACTTACCTAAAGAAATTCAGAATTCAATATCGTTTGAACTCTCGAGTTTTTAATTTTTAAATTAAAATATTAAAATATATCTTTTGATTTTCTTTACATTTGGTAAATCGAAGATAATTATTAATTGTTGTTTTAAAAATTACCCACATTTTCCCCTCTTTTCAGTGTTGATTTGATTTTTATTTTGCCTTGTGTTTTCGGTCACAGATTTGCAACTCAAATGGAACGCGTAAATCCGTCACGCTCTCTTGAGCGACAACCATTCAAGTGCATCCAAAACCCCACCAGCCAATCAGACGAGAGGAGGAAGTTCAGGCGTGGTCACAAACAAAAGAGTAGGCGGGTAGCATTGAAAAGCCGGTCAGGTGACTGATGGCTAATGTTACCGTCGAGAAGTAAAAAAAACGGCCAATCAGCGTCCTGAATCGAGCACATCAATCAACAGCTTAGGAGCCTTTTCAAATGGCGCCAAATTACCACCCAACACGAACACACGGACCAATCCGAATATCATATCCACGTGTCGGGATTCGTTGGCCTATCGCTTGTGTAGTTGTAGTTGTAGGACAAAATGGAGGAGAACTCCTCCGCAAGCTCCAAGACCGATGGTTCGAACGATCCTGGGTATGTATCGAGCTCACATGCTAAGCACTGATACATCCGAAGCCTAACTCGATGCAACCGTAGCTATGATTTTGTTCCAACGTCCACCTCGAGGCTCCGGCCAAACAAAACCCACCGTTCTCTCATGGGAACCAGGTCTTTAATGTCTCTATGCCCATTTATTTTTTAGGAAGATGTTCATTGGAGGACTTAGCTGGCAAACCACAGCAGGTTTGACTTCTCACGACTTATTATCTTGTACACTTTCACTTTAGCGCCATGGTTTCTCTCCAAAACCTGTACTTGTATTTGATCACTAGGATTTGTACTTTCCTGTGGACCTACCACTGTATTTCCTAACAACTCGGCCGTCTAGTAACGGTTTTGTTTTTGTCCTTGATTCCAGAGGGGCTGAGAAACTATTTCGCCAAGTTTGGGGAATTAAAAGAGTGTGTTGTAATGAGGGATCCGGTGTCGAAACGATCAAGGTATGGTGAATAATTCTACGCCTTGCTGGCCAAGAGTCTGTGAAATCGCTTCTGCCGTACATGGTACGTCTGAAAAAAATGCAATGTGCAAGACAACGAATTTTCAAGTCTCTGTTTTTGTGTTTCTCTTGTAGGGGGTTTGGGTTTGTAACTTTTGTTGAGCCGAATTGTGTGGATGTGGTCCTCAATAGCTGCCCTCACGATTTAGATGGCAAGAAGGTTAGAAGACTTTACTCATGTATGTGTTTTGTACAAGAGAAACGGCCGCTTTCATGAGAATTCAAAGGACTGTCTGGAGCTTGTCTGATTCGCTCGCATCACGCTCGTCTCCACAAGGATTTTTATTATCAACTCTCACAGCAAAGGAAGTCGGGATTATTCTTCCATCAGCTCTTAAAAGTGCTGCCAAATCGAAAGAAGCTTTGGTTTGTGTTTTTATTGTGTATGGTAATCAAAGAAACGATGGCTTCAGCGAGCGTTTGTCGATATCATCGGAGTTTGTGTGACCTCGTACTACCGCTAATAGCATTTTTACTTTCTTGAATGTACATGCAGATTGATCCTAAAGTTGCCGTTCCCAAGAGAGCTCCAGCAAAGGTAAGCGATCGTTTCTAACTTTTGTTCTAGCATTGCAGGGCAAAAAATTTATCGACCTATAACACGAGATCCGAGCTTTCGAGGAAGTATGTTTATTTCATTACAAAGTCAGACGGCCGAAACCAGCTGTGGTAGCACAGGGTTGTCTGAAATAATGTTGCAAATATTTTCTCTTGCGCTGTAAAGCCATGCAAGTGGCTAGCATTGCATTTGCCATGGCTGCTCAGCGAACAACCCTTTGCTTCTAAAGTTTCTTGCAATGCTGCGAAGCTTAGCAGCAAGACTCTAGACGTACGGCTTCATCCACGTTTCCGTTGGTCTCGCGATGAATATATTACCATAGCCGATTGTTTGGGGTCTGATTTTGCAATGAATTCCATTACCATATCCAAGTTGTGATAAGAATAAGATAGTCTACCATTGTGATGGGTTTGTTGGTGTCTGAGAATCGGTGGTGTGGAGTCTAACTATGACAGCTAAGGAGATCTTTGAGCGGTTGCACAAAGGCAAGCGAAGCAGTCGGTTACCGATAGTGAGTTGCTGCATACGAAATGGCGGCCGGCTTATTCAGAACTTCTCATTGTTTCTCTTGCAACGCCCACTTGTGAATAAACAAACTCTTACTGACTAGACTGAAGCAATAAAGCAACCGAGAATGTGCGAGCTAAAATAAATTTCAATCTCGTGTCGGCGGGGGAAGTCTTGTGAACTTCAACCAATCGAAGCACGCGAGCGCCCCCTGCACTCTGACGGCTTCTAGTCAATCGTGTGTAGTACTGTAAAGACCCCGAATAAAAGACTTGATCTCGGTTGCTCTGTCCCCTTTCTGGGCTAAATTAGTTGATTAAGGCCCTCGAAATTCGCCTTGAATAAGAAAGAACAAAAGAACGGGTGATGCTTTTGTCGTACCTGTTGTGTAGATTTCTAACAGTGATTTGCATTTATCGAAAAGGAAGTTCAACTCCACACGTTACCGGGAAACCGATCATTACCTCCAGAATTCCGTATCATCCGAATCCTGGATCGGGACTTGGGTTGATCAAGTCTTATTTCATTCACATTAAGATTAATTCCAGGACCGAAGGCATTCATTTGCTATCCGATTTATGTTTCCAGAGCGAGTGAATAATTCTTCAAAAGACAGTTCCCATAACCAGTCGGAAGAAAATATTATCAATGGAGACTTTAAATTATTCCGATCAACACTCGCCGCTCTAACAGAGCGGCGAGCTACCAACGTCCTGTGGCTTTCGAACACAATAGCTTCCCCGAGTAGTTCTTACTCTGAATGAGGGAAAAACTTTGTTGTAATTAAAGTTTGTTAAGGTTATCATTATTGTGGCAAGACCTTGAAAAATTTTGTCTGTCGTCTACATTCACCAAGACCTCTAATATATTTTATTTGTACTCGTTTGATATCATTTCTCTTCGTCTAAGCATTTCATTTTAATTAACTGGAGCATATTCGTGGTTGTATACTTTCAGAATATGTTATTTAAGCTGATTTCAATGTACTGAAACAGAAATAACCGATCCGACGCATTGAAATGTGTTAATTTTTTTTTCAGCCCCGTCGGGAGTCTTTTTTGACACCTTGGTGACTGGATTGTAAATACACTTAAATAGCTATTTCCTGAATAAGTTCTTTAATGCTTCCTGGATTGGAGAAAAAGTATTGGAAAATGCTAGTGTATATTCTCATAATATTTGATTTTTTTTTTTGTATCATCTTTTTCAATTACTTCCATCACATCTCCTTGTACATGTTATAACCTTAAGCTGTGTTCAGGGATTTGCTGTGTAAGAATTGTTTTATGGTATAATAGGTTTTTGCTTTGTTCTATATCTCTAACACTGAAGTAATTTCAATATGTGTGTTACTAGTCTATTGGAAAGTGGTATTAAATGCTCTTAGTTGGAAAATTCTTCAAGGTATAATTATCACCTTGTCTTTATTACATTTTCATTTCAAAGTTTTCTTTGTTAAAAAAATTGCTTTTTTTAAAAAAGATTTTCTTTGACCATTTTCTTTCTGCAATATGATCATTTATTTTTGTAGACATTTTCAGATCTGTTGAGTGGTTAGGTTTCTATTGTTTGGTAATTCTTTTGCTTGGGTCTTTGACCCGACAGCAAGACCCCTACAGTGCTGCTAAACTTAGAGCTTAATCATTTCTCTGCTGTGATTGGTTCAGTAGTGACGCTGTAATATGCATTTGTAACTGAGTTGTCTTTCATTTTGCATGGAGCACCTCGAGGAGATTTTAAGTTGTTGTAATGGCTCTTGAAGAACTGAGCTCTGTCTTGTATCAGCACTTTTATTGTGGAATTCATATACTGTATATGATTCATATATCTGTATTTTTAGTATTATTTTTCAAGAATAAAAAAAGCTCAAAAGGAATTGCAATATTATTTCCTAGACTTCAAGTTAATTAATGAATTGTTTATACATATTGTTGAGTCTATAGCTAGGTCAATATTGTTTTCAATAAACAGCATGGTTAATTAGGTAATAATTCTTTGGAGAAATCTTTCTTAGAACTAAATTAATAACTATAGCATAATGTACAGTACAATGATCTTGTCTTTGTCATTTTGAAATGAAATGGAACATATGCTTAAAGAGAATTGGAATGTAAGTTCTTGAGAAAAGTTGCAGCATGTGGTTTGTCAGTCAGTTTTAATTTTTAATTCAAACTTAATATCTTATATCGACATTGCTTCAGTTAGTTTTCAGTTATTTGTTGATACTTTTGTTTTCTGTTTCTTTTTTCCTATTTCCTGCAAACTGGATTGGATATAAATGACAGTTACATCCAGCTTCACTACCCTTACTTGTCAACATGATAAAAGATGTGTGAGAAGTACAAGAGTTTCATATAGCTACATTTTAAATTGCTTATATTGGCATAAAGTTCTTAGTACACAACATAATTGTTGACCGTTTCTTTCTTTTGTTGTTTAATAAGGATGACATGTTTATATCGCTAATGGACTTGTCAAGCCAATATGGATAGTAAACTGTTAACAAAAGCAGTAAAAAACAACAAAACTATATTGAGGTCAGACAAGAATATGCCTATCTTGATTCAAAATTCTATCAGATATACTTTTTTCTAAAACAAGCTGTATTTTGTATTAGTTCATTATTTTGATCTCTGAAGAATAATGTTAATTACTAATTATAATAACTTTTTAGAAAAGGTATTAATCAATAGCATTGGCGTCTTTCAAGTCATTGTTGAAATTTCAGGCAAATGAAAATTAAGAATAAAATTGAAAAGATGAATGAAATTATATACTGTTGTTTACCCAAAGCATCAATAGCCCACTTCAGATATTTTGGTGGAGTGATCACACAGACAGTAAGAACTGAATTGAGGCTCTGGGGAAGCAATGAAATTATTGTAATTATTCTTTTGTTTCCCTGCAGGAGCCTTGATGTAGATCCTATTGTGTGTGTGATTACTCAACCAAAATATCAAGTTGGCTATTCAGATCATGTTTTTTTGTTTTATTAATTTGTCAACCTTGTTTCAATTTTTTTAACAAAAATTCTGTCAAATATTCTGTCAATAATTAATTTTTATCACTGGGTGTTATTTTGCAGGATATTTACCAGGCAAATTCAATTTCTTTAACATTGAAACATATTTACAATGTAGCATCCAATTCTTAGAATCCTGTCATCTGCAGTTTATCTTGTAAGTTTATGCTGTGTATTCTTAACCCTACCAACACCCAGGTAACTTTACCTATCAGGAACACTTATATAGAGCTGTCAACATTGGGTCTGTCTATCTGTCATTTACAGCACATATGCCATCATGTCTCATCCTCTGCTGATTTATACAGATAAAACATTGATAATATATATCCTGAAGGATATTGCAAGTTGTTGATGCATCTCTAGATCTAGTCTAAACATGGGTACATTTACAATTTGATAAGGATAGGTTGTGATGCTTACAATTTCTGACTAAACATTGACATCTAGGTTTAAAATCTAGGTTTGTTGATGTTCAGTGGGCACAGGACTACTATACTGCTGAAACAAATTGAGATTTATATACAATGTTTAAAAAATTCCAAAAGAGCTAACATCCTTTTAGGAAAGATCAGAACAATTTGCAATGTGTTTGCTTTAGTGAATATAACCTTGACCTGCAGTGCCGAGATCATTATAAGTACTTGCTTTTCTTATCTTGTCAGATAACCCAGTTATTGATATAAAGGATGATTGAAGGATTATGCAATGTCTGGCATTTCTAAACACACTTCTGTCACACTAAAACAAAGCCATTACAACCCTGGCTTTCATAAATATTTATGCTAGCACATACTAGATAATGAATCCAAGACAATATATGGCATGATATATACTGGGTATGATGGATCTGTATTGCAGTGGTATGATAACATACCATCCAAATTGTGTAATGTTGTGTGGTTTTTGTATCTTGGTCAGTTTAATGATACTTGTCAATTATTGGTCAAGTTCCAAACAATGACGACAAAGACATACACCTTCACACGTGATCCCACTCCTGAATATTGTGAAATACAGTTTCAAAGGTTATTAGGCATCTTATTGCAGTTGTGAGTTATTTCAACCCCAGATAACTGAAGAATATCTAGTAAGATTGTTGTCGTAGTAAGATTGAGTCTGTGTTAACAGTGAATCTATTCCTGTTACAAAAACTAGATAATATTTGGAACTTTCAACCTACATAAGGAGTAAATACCTTCATTTATTTAAAGATAAGACTAGTTTATATTTATTAAGGTATGTTGCTATAAAATGTTCGCTAAACATATCTTGTTTATGATTACTATAGAGCTCATGATCAACTCTGTGTTGAGCACTGTTTGCGTGGTTTTTTTTTTTAAGAATTCTTTACTAGGAATTACTGGCATTAGTTAAGCTTAAAATGTGATCAATATTTGATAAATGATTGCTTGCTTTTAGTGCACTTAGCAAAGTTCTCTGTTTGAGGAAGTTCCGTAAGCTATCAAGAATTTCCTGTGAAATTCCAGTCATGTCCTGTTAGTTTTGGCCCCTGGATTCATGATATCAGCACGTTACTAATAAAGTGACAAAGCTACCACATTATCTTATAAGCTGAATTCGATCTGTCTGTTGTACAGATTTTCATTGTTGAGAAATGTGAAAATTACAAAATGAACTCCTACAAATTTGATATATTTTTCCTGGGTTTCATTTTTGAGACAGTGCTGAGGGATTAAAATTAGGAATGTTTATTTAAAGAAAATACCTTTTATAGAGTTGGATTGATGTTTCTGTTAGAATAATCCTCCTGTCCCTCCTGTCCCTCCCTCATCACTTGTCCCCCCCTAGTGCACATCCTCCCCCCCAAAAAAAATCCAAAAAAAACTACCATTACAACGACATACTCTACCCAGAACCTCAAGCCTACAGCCCTAAAACTCCAGCCCTTTCCTAAAATGTTTTTTTTTTTTTTTTTTTTTTTCACAGATGGTTACGTCAACAAAGAAGATTTTTGTTGGGGGTTTATCAACAAATACAACAGAAGAAGACATGAAAAATTACTTTGGAAAATTTGGACAGGTATGCATCATCTCACATTTTCATGCTTTTTTATGTACATTAACTTGTACATCTCCAGAAAATGAATTTCTCACCTCATATGGAGGAATATTAATCTGAGATCCTCCCAACCTCCCAATGATATTCCATTTATCTCTTTTGAACCTGTGAGTACTCCTCTAAAATTTTGCTTTCCAGCCTTAGCTATATTATGGTACAGAAGGAAAGGGGTTAGGGTTAGGGTTATGAGTATGAGTATAACTTCAGGAAAAAAAATTGCTAAAAAGGCTAAAATTGCTGGCTTCCTTTAATTTTGGATATCCCGTATTGTTTCCGTTGAGCAAGACAACCCTAACCTTAGTATGTAAAAGCTTTAAAGAAATTTTATGTCTGTTTGAGGGCTTGGAAGTAGTTAGGGAAAAATACTCTGAATGGAGTTAGATTTAACACTTCAGTCAAAATCAACATGCAGTCATGATGTAATAGATCAATGAGAAATTACTATGTTTATTATGTTCTTACTATTTTCATCAATTCACGTTTTCAGTGCTAGCTTACCACATGGTATACTTTGTGTTATGGTCACCAAAATGTTCAGACATTGTTCTCGAATTTGACGTACAAATGTACTGACTTCAGAAATAAATATCAAATTGTTTTTTTTAGTTCTTGAATGTATGTAGAGAAACAGATAAATCAAGTCAATAATTTGTTCAAAAGTCAGTACATTCATACAGCAATCTGAGAACATTGTCTGAGCCTTTTGGAGGGGTGACTGTAACACAAGTATGCAACATGATGTCTAGTGCTGAAAGGTGAATTAAAATGCTTGCTGCTGGATTCCAGTCGTTATTGTGCCAGAAACATTTTCAATTTCCAAAAATTCTAAATTGAATTTGAATCCTAGTTTTTGACACACAGAAAGGTCTAAGGGCATCTTTTTTGGTGTCATTCAGAATGTCAAGGGTGTGGCTCGTTTATCAGATTGTTCAGTCCATAAGGTAGTCTCCTGGTGTGACTTCTGGGCAGTGGCATAGAAAGTAGAAAGGGAGGATAATAAAATGCCTTTTGAAACAAGGGCCTTTTTAAATAATCACCTTCAGATAAGCTTGCAAAGATTGTTAGCTAAGGCAGTGATTATGTTGGTGCAAAAAGTCAAGGTTGTTGCACAAGTGATTTGGATGAGAATCTTAATTCTATCAAAACTGTCAGTGCATTGCATTCAAGTGGAATTAAAACATTTATAAATTTACTTGTAGCTTACCTACTTGTTATCACTTTCCCTTGAGTATTATTTCTTTCTTAAATAGAAAGACTTGATAAGATACACCTGAGTATTATCAATAAAACATGAATAATAAATTAATATTTTCAAAATTTAAAATGAGACTTCGAAAACCATACATTTATTTAGTGTCTGTTTAAGAATGTCTTCTTAAAAATTCGTTCAAAAGAAATCTCAGGCTGTGGGAAAAATGAAAGCCGTAATCAGATTACAACTGACCCAACACTGAGTAAACTTGAAGAATACAAAGTCCAAATTGTCACCTAAGCTTTCCAGGAACAGTACAACAGCTTATTTCATAAAAAGTTGCCATGACAACCCATGGTATAGGTGATATGTGACCATCAGTCAGTTTTATATGGAATGCAAAAAACAAAATTGTTCTGACCTTTGACCTTTTGCAAGGGTCCCATAATCCATCCATAGATACATCCATTTATCCATGCATTTATCCACCCACCTAATCATCCATCCATCCATCCATCCCACCCACCCATCCATACATCCATCCATCACTCCATCCATCCCAAGCCTGTAGGCTAAATTCTAAATGGAGAGGGGGGGCCTTTGTTTTCCAATAAGGTGGACCTGTGTGCTATGAGATCAACAGGGTACCCAATTAGAAGAAATCTGACCAAAATGACAGACTTCAAAGAGGTTAAACATGACTGAGGCTGTAGTCAGTAAAATCATTTTTTCTCAATTTTGTGTATCTTGGGCTCATTTTCAATTTAACTTCATTTTACTTTTCTAAAAAGCTGAAAAAAGAGGTCCAGACCAGACTTCAACAGCATGGGGAGGGGGGTGTTTCATCTGAAAGTCCCCCAGCCTAATGGCTTGCATCCACCCATCCATCCATCCCTTAGCTTGCTCATTTATTTAGTTATTTGTTTGCAACTCCATTTGCTTATTTACTTGTATTTTTTACTGATAATATTTAATATATCATAAGAAATGTTAATTATTTATTCCTTATTGTCACCCATCTAAAGTTTCATTAATCAGCATTAATCATCATAGCTGTAATAAATCACATGTTTTTTATGTTTAGTCTGGGAGAATCAACTCAAAAACTGTTCAAGCTCTTCCATTATCTTATTCTAATGACTCACAACTCAATCGTTTAGATTAATCTGGGAGTAAATGGTAGTCTAGTTAGTCTCTTGACAGATTTAACCAAATTGAAATTTTGGATTCCAGATTCTCAAATAAGTGTTAAAGATAACCATCCCTGTTACGCACAAGGGTTAGCTGGTTTCTTGGCCAGTTTCCAGAAGGCACAAATGCTGCTTGATCACATTCATTGTCTCGACAGAAGGGCTTACTAACAGCCATCAGATTTCCTATTGTGTATGCCCAGGCTAGGGCACATGGAGAGTCAATTTTATTAATCTCACTTTTAGACAACAATACTAACGGCTGTGACTTTGACTTCCAATTGACTCTAGATCACAGAAGTAATGTTGATGTTTGACAAAGCAACTCAGCGGCACCGGGGTGAGTACTATGCCTAATTTGAATAAATCCAAGACAGTTCACTTTATTTTAATATCTAGGCTGTCTAGGTCTGACACCACCTGCGTTATAAATAGTATATATATCATCTAAGGTTAAATATCACGTGTGCAAGAAAATTCATTATCAAAAAAATTTACGTGTATGTATCTCTCTAGTGAAATGTGTTGGTTGGTTTGTCAGTAATACATGGGACGTAGAAACACTAATGAAATGGTAGAATACCAGCCTGGAATAAATTGATTTTAACAATGATTCAGTAATACTGTCAGAGATTAAGCATTACACAATTAATCACAGTTAATAAAGATGCCTTTCATAAAGATTCATTTGTAATTGGAATTGAATTTTGGAATTTCAAGAATTCTTAAACTGGAAAGCTGTTAATAATAATCAAACAGAGTGATTATTTCCTGAAACATAATTAAAGGACATTGTGGCCAATTAATTCACATATGATTTAGAAAATTAACATTTGAATGGTTAATTATTGATTTTCTTATCATGAAGTGCCTTTTGTGAATATTTACCTCCAAATTACAAGTGTTAAAAATTGTTCTTTGTTTCCTAGAAGAGCTATAGCTTCTTATTCCTTTTCTCTTCACTGATTAAAGTCCCTCTTTTTTCCCCAAAAAGTGTAATTTAAAAGAAAATTATAGGAAACTAAAATATACAAGATACATCTTTATTTCTTGTCCTAAAATTTTAAGCTGCACATTAAGAAAAATAAGGTGCGGTTGCATTGAGACACGTGTCTTGTCATCTGTCTGTGTGGGAGATGCTGCTCGTGCTGTTACTGTGTTTCTCTAACCATGGTCACTTGAGTTTGTTACCCAAATAGATTAAGAATTGAAAACAATAGATTTTGAGTTTATATTCTATTGCTCGTTGGTTCATTGCACATGAACTGTCACTCTTCAAACTTAATTTCCTACCACCTACTACATTACAGTATTTTTGCGTCATTTAACTACCTCTACCAAAATGCTTTTCCAAATTGCTTCCTCATTCAGATGTTTCTACTCTCCTGGGAATAAAGAGACAATTGGTAACATTTGCCGGACAATAGAAGCCTCTCAAAACATTATGGTTGTTGGTAGTAAATTACTTCATCACAAAAGGAGCCTATTCTAGTTTTACTGCTCCAAAAACCAATGAAAGAATTAATGAATATTCTGCTTTTTACGCAATTATAAGTCAGGTCCTTCATTATTGTATTATTATCACAGGAATTTTTTTCCAATTCGTAAATCGTATGACAGCCCCTTGACGACTTAACCTTTTAAGTACTTTCTATACTTATTAAAAAACTTGTGACATTCTTTTAGGGTTTGGGTTTGTAACCTTTGAAACAGAAAGCAGTGCAGAAGATGCGTGTGGGAACCAGTTTCATTTAATAAACAATAAGAAGGTTGGTTTTCTCATGACAGTTGATTGTCATTGTGGTCACTGCCTATTCGCTGGCCTTTGGTTCTCCATTTTGAGGGTTACTTTGCATAAATACAATAGCACTATGCATGTTTCAGTGTTCTAGCTAGCGCACACTGTTATTGTAAGTTTCCACAGAAATGAACTGGTTAACCATGTTTCATAACATAGACTTCAAAACTGAGAAGATGGCCACAGTGGGCAAAGTATGAGTGGTGTGCACTGTTTATGTGCTACCTATGCATGAAAAACAGCAAAACCTGTGGAATTCTAAAGCATTTGACATGTATTGTTCATTTATACATAAATTACATATCTTACCACAGACTTACCATGCACTGAATATATAATTCTCAGTTATTCTCACATATCTTACTTGATAATGACATGGGTGTCGAAACATTTTTGTCATCTATTTGCATTTGTTTTTCTATTTAATTACCACAGACTGTTAGTAAAACTATTGAATATTTTCTGGCTAAGGCTGAGGAAAATTAATATAAAGATTTGAAATCTTAGGTTGAAGTAAAGAAAGCACAGCCTAAAGAAGTTATGTACAGCTTACAAGGAGGAAGAGCTCGTGCTAGAGGAGGATTGTTCGGTAGGGGAATATGTAAGTTTTTTGTCAATTAATGTAAGAGTCAGTGCCACATAAACGAACTTAAATTATTTTCCAACACACAGTTTATCCACTTCCTGGATATGGAAGAGCACCAGGTTTCCCAGTACCTGGCTTGGGAGCCAACCCCTTTCAAGGTATGTGTAACTTCATACCATAGAAAACATTTTAGCATCTTTTGTCATACAATTCTCCAAAGAATGCACATGATATGAACAAAGAGCACACATGATATGAAACTGTATAGACCTCCTTGGCTTGAACATAATGTTTTCCTTTTTTCAGACAATGTGTCATTCTTTTGAGAATACAATTCTTTGTTTGACACTCATCCATATTACAGTATCTTCTCAAACCTTTTCGAGAAACAAAGAGATAAAACCCAAGGGAATGACGTGTTCTGGAATGGGAAAACATTATGCTGAAGCCAAGGAGGTCTATTAGGCTAGTAACATTAAAATATTGGCTTTTTGTTGAGAAGGGAAGTTGTCAAGCCTTTTTCACTGTGACATTTTTTGCAGACAATTTGTATCTCAATAAAAATAAGTTATAAGTTGGCTAAGCATCTGATATGCTGTGCATTTTTAAACACTTGGAGACTGTTTATTTTTTATTGGGAGGGGGGCACTGGTGGGTTTTCAGGGGGCTACCCAAAAAATTGGGTCCAAAGGGAGAGTGCAAAAAACTATATGTAGGGGGTCAGGTTAAAAATATGCCAGAGAATGGATGGGAGTCATGCAGATATTTAAAGACAGATTCCAGAATCCCACCAGCCACACCCTACTTCCAATGAAGGAAAAAATGAAGGGTCCCTTGTATTTCTGCTTGACACAATACTGCATGACTCAAAAAATAGACAACATTATCAGATACCAGAAACTGCAGATACCTAGCCAACCAATCACTTATATTTATAGAATTTTTGTATTTTGATATTTATTTTCACGTCATATGCAGTGTACCATTTGAATTTTTGTGGATAAAATACCCCACTTCCGAGATATGCCTTGCTTGTCATGCACAAAGGTCTCAGAATGAGGCTTCGTGCTAAATTAAACAATTTATTCTTTTCTCCTGTCATGGATCACTGAGCATTATGCACAAAGCCTCACAATGAAACCTTTGTGCATGACAAGCAAAGCATATCTCAGAAGTGCGCATTTGATTCCAATTTTACTTGTTTTTAATCTACATTGCATGAAACTTGATTAGCCCATTTCACCTGAATACCTGACAAAACCACAGGTAACCCATTTGTACAAGCATTTAGAATTGCTTGTCTATAATATTGCAGGTTATAATGCTGCTTATGCAGCATATGCAGCCTTTGCCGCACAGGGCAGAGGTAGAGGCAGAGGAAGGGGATTCATTACTGGTTATCCAGGAGCTGTTGGTAAGCAAGCAAGATGATTATGTACTTATTGATTGAGTGGGAGGGCTGGACTGGAAAATATTTATCTCAAGGTTATGACTGTACAGAACCAGAATGACCAAGAGCCAAATATTTTCTTGTCCAGTCTGAACCATACTCAGTCAATAAGCATTTTATCGTATGATCCTTTTCTAGCCTTTTCATCTCTTATTTTACATGCATGTAAACAGCTTTGAAACAACTTTGAAGTTTGATGTCACAACAGAACGTTGCCAATGCATGTTCATGGGTAGACCACGCATGGATAGCCTGCATTTCATCCAAACAAACTGTTTGTTCAACAAGCGTAGGGTACCTTCATATATTTTCTGTTCTCATGAGCAACAGCCATACAGGCCATACAGGCATACAAAATATCATTGCTTTGAAACACTAAGGCTTGTTATTGTAGTTATTTTTATTGTTGTGGAAGATTTTGTTCCCTTCATAAACAAGCCATGACATCATAATGAATAAGCAATATAAATTCAGTTCTAAAAACAATTATGATTATAATCAACATCTTGTTGGTCATAGGATATCCAAACTATCCTAATGCATTCATAAACCAAGGAGACCAACGAAGACCATCAGGAGGACAATATTACGCAGAGTATGCGGCCATTGGTAGCTCTGGAGCAAGAGGAAGTAACCCGCGACAGGAAGTTCAACAACTCAACACAATACCAGATTATCCAGATTATGGAGGTAACTAATAGTAATAATGAATTAATTCATGATTAAATTAATTATTAATGATTGTAACATCACCAGTGTTTTTGTTAAATAACTCAGAAAAGAAAACTATAAAGACTGGTTAACATGAAGAGATATACCATTGCAAAAGCTTAAAGGGTACTATTTGTGCTACCATTTTACACAGAAATTTGACTATAGCAGCATCAGCTCCAGCAGGGGAAAGATCCATGTAACTTGTGTTGGGTTGAAATTAATAGTGTGATATTCAAAGCAATCATGATAGTTGTATATGAGACAGACACATTTAAGTTGATAAATTGTGAAGGCTAAGGCACACAGCCACTGTTACAATGTTAAGTGGAAAACTTATGGTGCTGATTAATAACAACCTGTGTGTGTACTATCCTACCACAGTTATCTGACTTTTGAATATGTGAAATGTCAATCTTCTGAAGAAATAGAAAACATGCATGCGTGCTGTGTGCATCTATGAAGCACACGGGTATGGGCAGAACACTCGAGAAGTGTTGAAGCACTCAAGCTCCACTTCATGCTTCAACACTTATTGAGTGTTCTGCCTATACCCAAGTGCTTTATAACTGCACACAGCACAATGAGCAAGTTTTTCTTTTATAAAATACAAAGGTGCAAACGTGTATGCTATGTGCTCTCATACAGTCTTTTGAAAAAACGTTGTTGCTAACTGGCTCTGCAACTGTGACTAGCCTGAATGGGATTATGGGTAAAAATCACTGAAGCAATAAATTGCATGGGATGCACAGGACATCTTTCACTGAAAATGAGTCATAACAATTTATTCAAGCTGTACTCTCCATGATTATATTCTATGGTGCAAGCTAATAATTTATTGCTTCAGTAATTTTTACCCATACTCCCATTCAGGCAAGTTGCATATTCGCAGAGCTGATCAGTGACAATATTTTTTCAAAAGACTGCAAAACATGTGCCTTGACCAATCAGAAAGCGAGATTCTTAGTAGTTATTTTATAAAGGCCTTTTGTGCATGGTTGTAACTTCTGGCATCTGATGACAGATTTGAAGAGAGTGTAGTTGAAGCTTATCTGACCTTGTCTTGGTTTTGGCAAGAGCATGAAAGAGATGCTTTAAAATTAATCATACATCTAAGTAATGAACTATTATGGTTTGGTATTATGCCAAAATAAACACACTTTTCTAAAGTTTCAAATCGAAGCCAAGATGAAAAGATTGTTGGGAGTGTTTCAATTTTCATTCATTATGATTGCACTTTGCCATTTTAGGATGCACTCAGAAGGTTAAATTTTAACTACCAGATCTAAAAGAATTTAATTAGGAAGTTGTGGGTTACCTGATTGGACCAACATTTTCTGCCTCCATTGTCATAAATGATGATGATGATGATGGTAGTGATGATAATAGTTGATGATAGTGGCTGTGATGATGATGATGTTGATAACAGCAATAACACTACATTGTCTGACTGTGTTACCAACCTTGTTTTTTGTAAACCAAAGATGTGGGGTTGGAATCCCGCTGAGGGCATAATGTTATTTTTCTCTTTACATAATTTCACTTAATTAATCGTCTTCATTCTGTTCCAGGAGGAATGCAAACGTTAAATGGTTATCACCAAAGCCAACACGGCTATGGTCCTCCCCCAACGTCACCAGTATCAAGAGGTTTTGCCACAGCCACCAGTCCTGGTCCTGTGAGTGTGGGTCAAGAGATGAATTACATGTCTGCAGCAGCTGGAGGAAGTGGTGCAAGTGAACTGGGCTTCACTGCTACTAGTCCCCAACCTAATGCATATAACCCAGGCTTGCAGGTATGGTAATAAGTTGGCTTAGAGTAAATTTCACATAAGTGGGAAATGCTACGCCAAATTCATAGCTGTACCATTACAGTACCATATGTTACGGCTGTAACTACTTGTTGTGATTGGATGATTCACACAAACAATGAAATGTCATTTCAGTGTTACAGCATTACCTCACTGTGTATGTGCTGTAAGTCGGTACTGCAGGTATCCCACTTGTACAAAGTCTGCTCTATGGAGTTTTTAAGTTGTATTCCTTCATGTTTAAAATTTAACCAATTTCAATGATTTTTGTATTTCAGTTTTAAAAGAAGAAAACTTTGCTGTAAGTTTAAATAAATTTTTAGTTAACTTGGAACACTATATTTTGATTGTAAATAAGCCTTTCAAGGACCACAGTTTGACTCATAATCACTGTAGCTAAGTCACTGAAACCTATTTTAAAGGCCCATTCAGCTTGGCTTGGCTTGGTTTTTTGTCTTGGCTCAGAGATGTGTGGTCCCATCTTAGACCACATGATCATTAAACTACCATTCTGGATGAGGTTGAAAGTAATTCTTTCAATAACATGGGAAATTTAATAGACAATATCTGACATCAAGGCGACACCTGGTTGAGCATCCAAAACAACTTTTGCTTTATATCTTAATTATAAAAGTTATCAATTTTGTTCTTTTGAATAACAATAGATCTTTCTTTGACAAAATAAGCTGTGAATTTTTCAAAAATGGAACTTTTAGAACATTTTTGTGAGATCATGAATTCATGTATACAGGTTTAGCCTTGTTTAAAAGCAGACACTTCAACCATATATCAATGGAAGTGTCAAGAATCTACAATTTGAACAATACCAACACATTTAAATTCTGAGGACTTTCACCAGTATCTATGAATAATTTCTTATAAACAAGACTAACCCTGTCAAAATGAGTGTGTGGTCATTTGAAACTGTGGTTTTATTGAATGTGAAATGATCCCAAAGTCATCACTTCTTTCTTATTGTTACAGCAAGTGTTAACATACATAGCACCTTTTAATACAAATGTTCTTTGTAATTCTAGATTTGAATGAAAATCCCTTGATGCCAGAGTATCAAAGTAAGTAGTAAAAAAGAAACACCTGTAGTAGCACATCTTACAAAACCCCAATAACTACCAGAATCCCTTGCATGCTTTCCTTGCAGCTTTTTCCTTGTGTGTGGTGTGTGGGTGTGTGAAGGGGATGCATTAAAAACGGGCTATGTACCCTGTAAAGGGTGGACCAGAATGTTTTGGTACACAATTTGTTATTAAGACTGTATTTTTTTTCTAAACAGTCTTGTTATTCTATATATGTTTTTTCTTTTTCATTTTCACATCACTTGTTATGTTTTGTCACATAATTAAAACATGGACTCCATGAGTGCTTTTGCCTTTAGGGTTATGTTAAATGCAGATATATTTAATAAGAAAAAGTTTTGGAACTGTGAAGACAGATTTAGGTTTTCATTTCTGTTGGCTTGCAAATCTTAACCCTTCTTCATTGTAAATTATAAATGAATGGATAAATATAAGGGTTAAATATTGATCTTTCTTCCATTTCTAATCCCCATTATTTTTCTTTCTGATTTTAGTGAAGGAAAAAAATACCCAAAGGACACAAAATTAAAAGATAATAATTGAAAAGAGGAGCCTGCAATGTTATACAGAGACCAATAGGGAGACAGTCAAACTGTCCAACTACAGGTGAGACATCCTGCAACCACAAAACCCAAATTTTCAAGTCATAGAATGGCATTCACCCCATTTGAAATTAAGGTTTGTTTTGTGTATGTACAACATGTTACACTTAATATCAATAGTACAGGTACATTATTTGACTGCACAGAGTCAATTTAAAGCTAGCTGTTTGATTATTTTTAATCATTATTATAAGTTGATTTATTGTAGAAAAAAGGCATCATGTCTTTAAAGTTTTAACTTAGTTTGAAGTCCTATTGTCAATGGTTTGATCTTGAAAGCATGGTCAGAGCTAGCTAGTGCTGCAGGGAACACATGATACATAAGAGACTTAGAGCTTGTGGTGGTCCATGCTTTTGTCTGTATTTTATGCAGATTTTTGCCAAACATGATACAACAGACCATGTCTGGTTGTCATTCTTGACAAAGACATTGTGTTGAGTCATAGGACTGTTCTATTTTGGCCTAGAGAAGACAGGAAAAAAAACGTTTCTAGAATAATTATGCTCCTTTGTCCTAAAACTGAACAAATGTTTGTGACGAATGTGATTCCCTCTGATGCAAAACCAAAACAAATGCCTAATTATAATTAATATATATTTTAGCATTAAGGTGCAGAAAGTGCTTTCAAGACCAAACTGAGACAACAAACATACCAAATGAATTTTATTCTAAGAAAGGGTATTTTCTTTACTGTCTAATGTATTTTTAACATGTTAGTAATCGATGTACAAACTTATTTTAGTCAATTAAGGTACTTTTGGTGTATGTAACATTGTTAGGTAGCAAACTAGGTTATGTGTTTGCCAAATTCATGCCAAGTGCTTCACCCCACCACATTTCCTCCTGAGTTGATTGAAAAAGCTCTAGTCATTTTAGAGCAATTTAGCAAATGCTCTAAAAAATTCCCATATTAAGTGGAAGGTAGTCACAGAAATTGCCTTTACTATCATCTGTCTGTCCACTTTCCTTTTTTTCCTACCACAAGAGTATATACTAGGTATGTTTTGGTAGGTACAGACCTTCCATAAGGTTAAATGCAGTGTAAATACCGTAGGACTAGATATATATATATACATATATATGAATATATAGGGTTGAGATCTTCCCTCACACCCCCCGGCTCTTCCAGTCTTTTCATTGTGTTTGTATTCGTGTGGTTCAAGCATGAAATGCTTCTCTTGTTCAGCCTCCACGTCAGAGTTTATCTGTTTCATTACAGTGTGTTGTGCATATGTTGTATTATTTTATTTCTTTTAGTCGGTTTCAAAAACCGACCTTTGATAGGATTCTAATGCAGACGAGGAATCCCAAATAGCAACATCTATGAACGGAACATCGATCATCGATTGCAATTTTTCAAAGCAAATTCAATAGACCTCTTTACTTACGGTGTAATGTTTTCCCATTTCAGATCACAGTCATTCCCTTGGGTTTTATCTCTTTGTTTCTCAGAAACACTTGAAAAGATACATTAATATGTATGAACCTCAAACAAAGAATCTTATTCCCAAGAGGATGACACGTGGTCTGAAATGGGAAAACGTGCCCAAAGTAAAGAGGTCTATCAGTCAAATTTTTCGTCATGGTTCCTACTGGTACTTCATGACCATTGTAGATGTTTCTGTTTGGAAGACTTCCCTTCTGCTTGTTTGAGAAAACTTACAGGAAGTGACCCGCAATGTGAGGGAACGCCACTCCAGTTTAGTAGGGGCAGGCTGGGATCATGTATGAACAAGATTTGTATTGGATATTATTTCCTTAGATTAGAAGTCTGTGGAGGAGTATTTAAGTTTTCTCAAAAGAAAATCTACAAATTTGAAGAATCAATTAACCCCAACATATATACAAAGCCAGGCCAAGGAAATTTTACAAACGAATAAGTGAAAGAGAGTGAATGAATGAATGAATGAATGAATGTGAAAAGAGAGAGAATGTAACGAGAGTGTGAGAAATCAATCTTCACCAGACCCACCACTCTAATAAGTTATCAGCGTCGGTGTAGATATTTAAACACAGTGGTGGTAAGTGGTACAGCTGTCTGTCCCTAGAAGGGCCCTGATAATTTATTCATCTAACCAGCTATTACATTACAATGTAGAAAACAAAATTGCAACCACATGTAAAAGAAACGAATCCACGGTATAGAAAAGATAGAACTGTCTTAGTGTGCCAATGATTAGTGATTATTAGTATTTATAGCGTTGGCATAAATTTTCAGGGCTTGATCTAGGTCAGGCAATCCAAATCAGGCCTGGCTAGTGATCCAAATATTTTCTTCATCCCAAAGAAAAGAATTTAAGAAATGTGTACTCGGGAAGGCGGGTACATGATATTTATTATTCTATTCTTCAATTATCTATTGTCTCATCGTTTTTAATCGTTTATTTTGACTATATTGCACGAGATATATAATGGTATTGAAGCTTTGTCATTGGCCATGAGATAAGTTGCCTTGTCACGTGATTCACGACGTCATGCGCATGCGTATCATACGTTCGTCATATGCACTGTATTGTCTTAGTGTTGGCACAGGAAGTCCAAGCTAGGTGCATGCTTGCATATGCTTCCACATTCATCCATCGTTCCTCCATTATTTTCGTCCCATACTTTTAGGCCAAGCTAATGAACAGTCAAACTCTCTTTGTTATTTAGACCAGTAGATCACACGTTTTTGTGTGAACCAGCCATCTAAACATAATCCTTGATGTGGGAAAATCCTATTTTCGCGTTCCAGGACATTCCTTTGAATGGACGTGGCTCCGGAACGCGTTAAAAATGGTTTTAGGCATCAAGATTGTTTTCAAAAAATACCCTCAAATTCACAATTCCCGAAATGCAACCCCACAGCAGTAGTGTTTGATTGAATAGCTGTGACCTAAGAGTATCAACGCGTTCCTATTCTTAACCTTATTATCAATCATTTGTTCGCGCGAAGGATATTTACACACTCCCTTGTCAGTGAGTCGAGTAACAAGCTAGCTATCTTTCCAAGAAAGACTTTAGTTTAATTTAAAAAAAAGACTCGCCTTTACGCGAGTATAAATGGACTCCAAAACGTGATTGGCACTGACGATAAAGCTTCGTATCAGTTAGAAAAATAAACAAGAAAGAAAGTTTGTATTTTTGCAAAAGACGATTTTTACAATCAACTGGTTGTAGGAGTAGGTTGTGTTTAGACGCTGTCGTATCTATCTCTTCACGTATTAGTCCGTCGTAGTCAGTGATGCTCTAATTTTTCCTCTGAGGGGTGAGGTAGAATGTCTATTTGTGATTTACCTTATATATTGATCGACATGATAAGGTATCTTCGAGTTAGTCCAATTTAAGCTTGTCTGCAATTAACTTGTATGGACTAGCAACATTTTTTACATTGTAGCAACTTTGAATTTCTTTTCTTGAACAAACCAGTCAGATAAATAATTTATCCACCCTTTCCCACAAAAATCAATTGTGAATGTTTTGTTCCATGTTTTGTTTTGTAAACAGATACGTAAGCGAGAGTTCTCATAAGGAACAACAGCCCTACCTCTGGGACGGATCCAGGGGAGGGCTGCAGGGGGTGTGCACCCCCTGAGATGAGTCGATTATGGAATTAATATAATTTACTTTTGGTGCTCGAGTTCCGAACATAAATGGTGCACCCCCCTCAAAAAATCCTGAATTTTGCCCCTGGTTCTTTACTTGCCGCATTTGTAAATGCACTCTCCTAATGTCGAGACTACTACTCCTTCAGGATGCTTTATCATGTCGATTGAACCTCACCCCCATCTAACTTCTTTCGTTTACTGTCCTTTCCAAGGGGGTGTGCTTTCCCTATGGAATGCACCTTAATATCATCTGTAGCTTTTGATTAACCAATGAGCAGTCTAAAAAAATCTTGTTGACTTAATATAAACTATTCCTTTTTTAGAATCAGTAGTTACAAGGAAGCTTGCTTAGGTCTTTTTCTTGTAGAAAGGCTGGATTTTAGGATTAAGAGTTTTGGGTGTGGTCGTTTGTTTCAGTAATTACGGGAGAATCGATTGACGAATTTTTGCCCACCCAGGACTCAACGTTCCATGTTTTATGCCTTATTTGTAGTGTCGCGCCGTGTACGGTAACCCGAAATTTGCCGCTGAAACTTTACCCCGACAACCAAAAGTGATTTTAACGGAATTGAAGTCCGGAATCCGGAATCCACAAGTTTAAGATCCGGAGTCAATAGAGAAAAAATCCGGAACTGGAACTCGGGACTCCAATCAACTATTACGGATTTCTTTACACGGTTAGCGAGAGGTAACTATTCCGCTGTTCTTGATATTTTGGATAATGAATAACTCGACAACGGAAGCAATTGGTTGTACTTTATGAAGGTCAAGGTCATCGTTACTAGTACAGAGGTGATCTCTTCTGTCTCATAACCATTGCTTCTAGCAAAAAATTAAAGTAAAACCTGGATTTTCTGAAACTTTAAATGTTCTGTCTTCTTCTAACTTGCCAAAGTTCGGATGTAAAGCCATACGAAATAGTGGAGTACGATATTGAATAAGCCAGGGAAACAAACTATACTATGACTTTCAAATGGCTTCCATCTGGAATGCCAAACGGCATTGTGACTCTCAAATGGCTTCCGTCTGGAATCCCAAACGGTATTGTGACTCTCAAATGGCTTCCATCAGGAATGCCAGACGTTATTGCGACTCTCAAATGGCTTTCGTGTTCAAGCATTGTGATTGGACGGTGTTTATTTCCTAGCTTTGTGATTGGTCCAGGCAAGAAGCCCTTAGAGAATCATGATACCTTATATTTCCCACTCATATCTGCTGTACTGTTTTGGGTTACCGTTAGGTAAAAACAGAACACCACCGGAAAAAACTGTTAGCTTAACCTGCCAACGCCGTTTTTTGCTGTTATTCAAAAGCTACAGCGTCGGTGTATGATAAGCATTGACACTGTGACAATAGATTAAAACTTGAATAAATTGCCATTAGTAAAAGAACACTGTGGATTTGATATTTCGTAGCTCTGAGAACATTCCTATAAACAATCTATATATCTAACAATCTATAAATATTATGAATATACGTGTGTTTCTAAGTTGCATAACCACGTGAAAGAAGTACTATTGTTGCTTAGCAACGTATTGTCATAGAATTCCAAGGATTGTCGAGAGTCCAAGATTGTAGACAGCCACTCCCTCCTTAGAATAAGATAGCCAGCTTCCAAGCATTTTATACATCTAGCAAATGTTGTGGGATTTTTTGCTATCGCAGCTATCATTCTCTGCATGTTTCTTACTCGAGTCTTGTAAGTAGTGGGCTCTATGTCATCGATATAGTACACAGGTAACCCAATCATGTACATTAGGTTCAATGTTTGGGCTACCTGTGTTGGTACTTCTTTCACGTGGGGTAAAAACTATTTGGTAACAAAGAAAAAACTTATAAAGAATATTTTATTCCGAACAAATTAAGCATATATTTTCAAATGTTTTCCTCAAAAACATTCAAACAACTTAGTTAAAATGGATACCCTAGTATCCTTTTAGTTGCTGTATTCATCGAAGAAGAAAATGGAAAACTTTTCCTGTCTAACGAAATGTTGTCTTTGTACGACGACTTGATGCATTTTTTACTGTAGTAGATTCTGATATCACAAGGGATGACTAGACGCGCAAGATTTATCACGGCGTTTTCCAAGTCTCTTCCCCCACCCTTGGAATAGCGGAATGGCATTCTGAATACTGAATCTTTTGTGGCATTTTGCGACGAACCATGTCTTGTAATATCTGAATTGAATTCCGTATTCTTCTTCGATAAATATGTGTTTATTAGAACTTGGAGATAACCTGTTTAGACTCCCCAGACTGTAGCGAGTTGAACTTTACCAAACTTTGCGCTAAACTTTTAATGAACGCTTATCATTCACCCAATACAAATGGCTTCCATCAATTGCGCAACACTTTATTGGTTTCTTTGATTTCTAAGATTTGCGTAACATTCAACTGGCTTCCATATTAGTTTTTTGCAACACTTAAATGGTAGTTTCCTTATGTCATGAATCTAACGGCAAAAATCTCCCAGCATTTTGAATTAGCTTGGTAAAGTTTAACACGGTAGTCATTAGAAACCTTAAGAATCTCGAGCTATAGAATACATCTGATACTAAAAAACCTGGTTCCAAACCATCCTCAGACTATGAGGAAATGGTGGATATTTTAGTTTTAATCTACTTTTGTCAATTATTACTACTCAAATTGTCGGTAATCTAGTCCTCCGAACGTGTATATTAGCCGTTGACTGAAATAAAATACATTTGTATATATCCCTAGTTTTGTTTTTAGTTTACTTCAAGGCCCCGTTAAACTGTGCAATTTTCTCAGCAATTTGTCTCGCAACAGGTTGCTGGAACCTTGCATAGTGTAACAGGGACTGTCTCGCAATATTTTTGTTGCGCGCATCGTTGCTCGAAGTAGAACTCAGTTCTAGTTTACGCAACGGATTGCAGCAACTTACAACGCCGTTGCACAATGTATCAACCCCCAGCAATTTTTCTCGCAATTTTAACCCGTATTTATCCAAGATGGGCCTATTACGAGTTCTCCCCAGCCTACCTCGGCGAAAAATCGCTGCATCGCTACATTTTCGTCAAGCATTGCGAGACAAGTTGCTGGGAAAATTGCACAGTGCAAAGCCTGGTTCACACGAGCAGCGCAAATGCAAGCAAATTAAGATACGCGTGCGCATTAACGCTTATTTATATTTTAAAAAATGGCTGCAAAGATCGAAATTTATTTTAAATTCAACTGCAAATGCAAGCACAAGCAAATTTACGTGTGAACT
>JAADYU020000017.1:0-18627 GCA_011763375.2 Heteractis magnifica
ATCAAATTTTCGCGATTTTTTGGAAATCGCGAAATTCGCGAAATTAAAGTGTCGCGAAAAATAAGTGTAATAAGGTATTTTAATCTAGAGTCCACTTGAATCAAGAACCTTAAATCACTCAATACCACAGCGCGTCGAGTTGTTTTGCCGCTCTGTTGTTTATTCGATCTCTCTTCTTCCAGCTGTGATTTGTTTGATAATGAATAGGCCACCATAGGCCACGGGAAAAAAGAAATTAGTAAAATAGACAATATATTTAACGTAAATTGGGCCTAACCACGCCCGCATACTGACAAAGTTCTTACATGCCATATAAAGAGGATATAGAGTATAATGACAAGAGTTAAAGCTAGCAAGTTTGTAATTAAGAGATTTCGAGACAGATTTTTTCAGTCACACAATCATTTTACGTCAAAACATTCATACATAGTAGACGGTTTTCCCAGTTCTCTCATCTTGTATTGTTTAAAAATGAGCTGTCGTGCTCCTGCTAATGCTTCTTTTTCTCGTATTGCACCACGTGCAATTGGCAAAAGTTGAAGTGCGCATGCATTAGCAATGCAGTGAAATATTCCTCTGCAGTTTCCTGCAATCGTGTTGCAGAGTCTGAGATTGCAGCTTAACGTGCACTCAATTAAGCAATGAACAAGCTGCATGCAAATGCTGTTGCAACTACTGCATAGTCTAGACCTTTGGCGAGACAAACTATTTAGAATCGTAACAGTGAAATATGCAACTAAAAGGTACTATATACGGGGAAATTTAAAAAGGGAAATTTCATTTCCCATCTCAAGCGTCAAATCGCAGCCGTCGCTTGCATCAAATTCCAGTTTTCCGGCGCAAATAAATCAAACCTAGTTGTCAATTTGCCGGCCCTCTGACCTTCTGAAAATAAACCTCTAAAACGTGGCTAGGAAGAAATTGACCGTTTTCCAAGGGGGTATAGATTGAAATGAAAATCCTATTAAGAAAGTGAGAATGGACATCCACGACAATGAAGTGCTGTAACGAAATTTCAATGATTCAAAAAGTTTGTTGCTTGTATGTGCTAAGTAATAGTGGACGCTAGCAGGAGCGTAAGTAGTCACGTGATAAGTTCACGTGACTTACCGATGTTCTGAAAATGGGATTTGGCCCCCTCCAAGGCAAAATCTTGGCTACGCCCCTGGCTGGGTACCCAAACCATCTTAATCCCTTTAATTCAAGAAATTGAAAAACTAGTTTCAGAAGAATATATACTGATATTATTATCCACGTACTAAACGTCAACAAGAGATTTGTACTTTTTTCCTCTTTTATTTTTCTTATCTATTTCAATCAGCGATTTTCTTTTTAAAAAGACTTGGTCTATTACAAATTCTGAGCATTGTTCTGTTTGTCTTGCAAATTGGTTTGATACTATTGGCAGTTCAGACGGTCAATTGATATGGAAAGTCATTTATGTTCCCGCCATCTTTGTCCCAAGCCTCTAAAGTTTCCCCTCTCAAGGAAAAGGCCTGGAAACAAGCTTGACAGTAATCACTTAGACTAGTTTTTTCAATTCTTTTTGACGTCACTAGCTATCAACCCAAGACGTCATTTCACAGCTTAGTAATTTGGTGTTTCAGAGCCATAAATCCACTTGACATAAAAGTCACGCCTTTTCGTTCCTGCGCATTTACAAAGGCCACTGTTGTTTGAGAATTTCTCAATAATATTTTCAATTATTTAGCATTAAGTCTTCACGCTTTATCAAAGATGGCAGCGCTGTCTAATTACGGATGTCACGTGACAAGGAGCCACTGACTACGTGATAACCGAGGAGAAAATCACGTGTTGATGCCTATTTTAGAGAGTGTGTGCTTCTCTACGGCGTTGAGTGCTTCTGAGAAAGAATGATAGCAAGGTTGCTGTACGAAAGTCTTTAAATATTCTATCAGATGTGCCTGCAAAGAGAAAAAATGTTTAAGAACTTGGTCAGATATTACCAAGTGGGGAGAGGGGAGGGGTAGAGGCTTTTCGAGCCCCTGGATGGGTGAAATACGAATACACATACACCTGGTAAAGGAAAATTATACGACGTATTCATGCATTTTGTTGATGTGCAACATAAAAAAAGTGGTCAAAAACAGGCTACCCTTCCCTGCTTTTGGTTTTTGCCTTTTATGGAAAACGAAGAACTCGGTTTGCAAAATCCAGATGATCTAACCTGTAAATCCATATTGTAGATTGGATCTGCAGTAATTTCTGGATCGTCATCATCTTCGTTGATTGGATCATCCAACAAATCAAACCCTAAAAAATTATGCAGATTATTTGTTGGTTATCCTGTGGCAACAGAAGCGGGAAGGGAGTGGAAATGAGGTCTCTTTCTCACTCCTTCCCAGTTACATATTTAATCAATCAATGCTATCACTTTCTTTATTTTCACAGAAACAAGCAGGAAGAACGTACCTGCAAAGTCCGACGCTGGAGCGTACATTCCCAAAATAGAGGAGAGTGAATGTCCTCCCATTTCAACCTCTTCGCCTTCGTCATCTTCCCAGCCTTCCTCGCCCTGTCAAAGCAAAAGCATTTAGAGCACATTTCGTATGAGTGTGAAAAGCTCGATGCCGTAAGCATGCCTTGCCGCGAACCGTGATGATTTCTAGAATTTTCACGTACCCACCGTGCCTTGACCGCGTCACGACCGTGTTCGTGCCGCAAGCTTTTCACAGTCATACGAAATCTGCTCTACTAGAGTTCTCTTAAGTTGCATTACTTAACCTACGTTAAACTACGTCACCAAAATTACGCTTACGCTATCTTTTCTCACGAAGATTAAAAATGAAAAAATGGATAAAAAAATGAAATGCAAAGACGATGAAAGAAACCTACCTCGTCAGAATCTCCGTCTTCAGCATTTGTATCCTGAGCGTTGTTTTCCAACAGGGTGCCAAGTTCGTTGATTATCAACTTGAATAATTTAACAGCAACTGGAACGGACGTCCACTGCTCAGCAGCTGCATGAAAGAGGTTTGATAACAAGAACATAAGTATTTCAAGGTAAGAAGTAATAAGGTCAATACAAGCATAATAATTGAGAAATAAAGCATGAAACGAAATGAACTTCCTATCATCTTCTTTCCTATGTAATGGGATAACATCAACGAACGCTACTCACTTTTATTGGCTTTTGAACGGGTTCTTATGCCTGAGGAATGTCAATAATGAAATAAAAAGAAAAATAGTTAAGTATAAATTTTAAAAACAACACTCAAACAATATTTGGGCAGCAAAAAATGACAAAGATATAGGCCAGAACAACAACGTTCTACCTTCTCCTTGGACGAATACTCTTTCTCCTTTTACTACAATCTGAAGCCTTTTATCTCCCGTGTTCACGAAGTACTGGAGGACATTGCAAAGGGCTATGGTGCTGAAAAATATCAAACAGATATACAAGTCGAAAAAGAAGATACAAGTCTAATCCTTATATGGCAAGGTAATTTCACGCGCTCTCATTGGTCTATACGGTCCATGACGTACGCTACGGACCACCAACCTTAATTTTTTTTCACCTTCCATAAGTTATGGAACCTCGTTTTTTTTTTTTTTTTTTTTTTACTTTTTAATAGCCCTCTTGGGCAATAAGTAGTGGAAAAAAACTCGTTCCATAACTTACGGTACGGCCCTCGCGCTCGATTAAAAAGAGGTATATATTCCCTTACGGAAATTAATATGGGGAGGGGAGTACTACTCGTACACCGAAATGCGGAGATGACCACCCCTCCCCTACAACTTCTTGTTTCCATGGAGACGGTACTGCTCATAATAATAATAATAATAATAATAAATAATAATAATAATAATAATTAATAATAATAATAATAATAAATAATAATAATAATAATGATAAATAATAATAATAAATAATAAATAATAATAAATAATAATAATAATAAATAATAACCCATGTGAGTATTTACCTTATTTTGCTGTCATAGACACCATAAAACTCGGGTTGTCGCGCACACCAGATCTTCAGGACGTACTCTAGTGCTGACTTCCCTGTAGGGTCGGGTACGCTGCTTAAGAATTCTAAAGTGGTTTCAAGTTGAGAATTCATCAGGTGGAGGAACACCATTATAAGTGACTGAAATTAGAACAAAATCATACTGGTATTGAAGAGGAATCTCTAGTAACACTATCGCAAAACATAGATATGATTGAGTGTTGGTTGACATGGCAACAGTACAGTGAAAAAGACAGAAAGGCCCTCTTACCTGGATGACGCTAAGGGTTTCAGCTTGTTGTAGCTTGCTCAGCACACCTCGTAAGAGTAAATCAAGATTCTCGCCAAGATTTTTACCAAACTTAAGAAAAACATACAAAAATAGCATCGAACAGAAGTACTAATCGAGGAAATTAGCACCTGGTACTATCAAAAAGGGTGTCGCCGCAAAACTGCCATTTTTGATATCGGTAGGAATACCAATTTGGATATCAATAGGAATACCAAATTTGGATGTCGCTAACTACCAAATAAGGTATTGTAGAACTACCAAATAAGGGAAAGACTACCATATTTGGTCATAACTATTCATTTAAATTAGACATACTTTTCGTATTAGCGTAGTGACGAGTCTCCCCACAAACGAGGCAGTAAACTCAGGCCCTCTCGGATCTAGAAGGTGCGAGGCTGCACGAATGACGTACGATATACCATTGTTAGCCTGTGAATCATGCCTTGAAGGAAGAGAAGAATGTGCATAAATACAAAAGAATGCTAGAGTATACCCATCACCAAAGCCCAGATAAATGATGGAACGCGGGCTCGGCAAAGTGTTTCTCAAATCGGGTCCAATTCTCTAATTCTGCCGAATGTTTAAATTAATGCGATAGCAGGTTAGTAAGACTAAGTCACCGTTTAGACGTGCCGTGCTGTGCCGTGAGTGATAGGGCGGTGTCTGATCGTGTCTGAGTATTGTGATGACAAGTGATCTCACGCGTTGCGATTGGTTCAACAGATGTCATCAATTCCGTACCGTGTCCGTGCCAGACACAGTACTCTACCGCGACCCTACCTTGTCATCCCTCGTGGATACAATTGCCGCGATTTCAGGTAATCTGGTGTAGCGTTCTACAGTGACCCCCTGGATATTTCGTAATTGCATTAGAGGTGTCTGCATCGACCTACCAAGTAAGTAGTTGTTCTCCTCCAACGATTACAAACACTCTTAAGCACTCTCCACCACTCTATGGAAGGAAAAAAGCAAGATAGTCAGACACGCGGAAACATGCGGAAATGGCTCAGTTGGCGCGCACTGATACCCACCTCTTACCACGGAACGCGCACTTTTTGACTGCGCTAGCCGTCGCCCTCAAACACCTCAAGAAACAAGTTGATAGTCACACAAATTTACCTGTAATACACTGTTGTCATCAGAACTAAGCATGAGCTTGACAAGAAGAGGAAAGACGTTATTAAGCATGGTATCTGATAAAGGCGGTTGTGAGAATTTCACAATGTTGGTGAGGACATCCATACAAATCTGCGTACAAAAGGAAAGAAAACCTATCAGCATACTCGGGCTTCAAATGAACAATTTTGGCGCCAAAATGACGCGCGCGCACGCTCACGCGTTCAAGTGTGTACTTACCGCATTGATTCCTAGAGGAACTTTTTCTGGAGGAGATTGAAAAATACTGACCAAAGTCGGAATAAACCTTTGCTGTATAAGCTGAAATGTAAAGCTTATTTTAAAACCTTTGCTATCGCAAAATATAATCACTTCTATAGCGCGGACGCTTACCCTGCTAGCAGAGGAATTTATGTGCCCTCCGGTTTAGTTTTGGTCAGCGCTCCGCCCTGTGGAGGGGATTAAATTGTCCGTGCTCGCAGGATGCAGCGGATGCCGGAATCACCAACAAAATGCGATGCAGAAATTATTTTGAGTATACCAAATTCATTTAGAGTCGCATGGGTGCTGGGCTTCCAAAATAATATCTAAAATGTTAGAACAATATTAACCTACCTTGTTACATGCTGGATTCATCGCTAACTCTTTGAATATATCCTCAATCAGAGGTATTAAAGCGGCATCTTCAAAAAAGAATCATTTTAATCAATACGTTGTTTGGCAACATTGTGCAAACTGAATTAAAAAAAAAGCCAACTAGAAACTGATTTACTATTTTCTCACCATTAGCCAGTTTTAAGAAAAGTGCTATTGTTAGAGGTGCTATTCTACTCTCGCATGATGCTGTAAAATCCTTATCGACCTGTCGATGGGAATACGTAATAGATGAATACAATATACAAGATAAACAAAGTTTAATAGATCATGATGTTTGTAGCAGGAGACACGAAGAAGCAAGACAGCGCAATGGAAAAACTCATAAATAGCCTACGCAAAAACCAGAAAACCAGACGTAACAGCAAGCCAGCTTGACGCGGCAGCCAGACAGCCAGACACAGCAGCCAGACAGCCTGACGTAGCCTGCCAGCCAGCCAGACGCAGCAGCCAGACAACCTGAACGGAGCAGCCAGACAGCCCGACGTAGCCTGCCAGCCAGCCAGCCAAAGCAGCCAGACAGCCTGACGCAAAAACCCTCAGAGTTGACAGACAACACTTACCGACATAACTATTCTAAGCGTTTCAAGAACAAGTGCTAATACGTCATCTGTTGACTGAGTTGCCATGGTGAGTAGGCCATCCATCATCTGTGACAAATACGGCACTAGCATCTGAGTATTTTTCGACCTTTTCAGATGTTCACAAAACCTGGAAATACAACAAGAAACGTAAAATAAATTCGTTTTTATTTTCTTCTTACAAATCCATTATCTAATGAAAAAAGAAAGATGGAAAAAAGAGGATGAATAAAGAGACGGGAGAAAGAAAATTTTTACCGCAAACGTTTTTTGAAAATGAAAAACTTACTCATAAACTGCACGAACTGAACATATCCTGACAGCAGGAAGCTGTGTAGACTGCAAACCACTGACAGATGCCTGTAAAAAACTAAAAAAGCAAATTTTCTTAATAATTTTTAACTTTAATCTCGTGACTCCCTGATAGCTTTCTTACTTGTTCAACAATTGATCATCCATCATGAGGCTAAACCGACTACCAACCCACAAGGCTTGCCCAACAAGGAAAGGTGACACTAGAAATAAAAAAAAAACAATGTTAGAGATTTTATAACTTCAAATGTAGCTTAATAATTATGCTGTTTAAGCTTGGGCACACCTGATTCTTGCAGTCCCCTCAAGACAACATTGGTTAGGAAGGAATTTAGGTCTTCTCTGGAGATCTTATCTGTGAGTAGGGACTTCACACATCCCATAGCAAGCATGCAGGACTCATGGATCTTCCACCTGTTCAAAGGAAAAAATGAAAAAACGTATGTCGTTTGTTCACTGGAAAATGTCTATGCTGCAACACAGCAAGATTTCATCAATTTCACTTAATTTATATTTCCATTGAACTGCTTAGCAATCAGTTGTCTGGGTGTAACTCACCAGTTCGTGTCTCCTTTCTGTCTGCAGTTATTTGCCTCTTCTACATGTCTTGTTACTGCATTTGCTAATGTAACAGCACTGTCATTCTTAAACTCTGCTGACACAGCCTAAAAATATAGGAAAAAAGTCATCTAAATTATAAGCCTGGTAGACAAGTGTGTGATGAAGCTCTATGGCTGGAAAGCAGAGGTCACTTCACCAGCCCCTCCTCATGGATGAGTAGCAGATGGAGGGACAAGAACAAACCACTGCATTACAAAGTGAAAATAAAGGGAAGATGTTTTGTTCACTCAATGTGCCAAATTAACAGTGGTTGGATAATGAACTTGAGTGCACATTCCCCAATCCCATAACCAGGAGAGGCACAGGATGCATTTGCAACCTCCACAGGCCCCAAAGGATTCCATTTTGGGAGTACTCAAGGCCCAACATTTTGATAGTTTGGTCCACTTTGGCCTCAGTCACACACACACCCCCCCCCCCCAAGGAAAAAATCCTTGCTACAGGATTGCTCCCTAGCTGCTTATAGGCCAACAAAATAACAAGCTACAAACCAACAGGACATCCTGAGCTGCAATTCGCACTGAGTATGAGAAGGTATCATCATCTTCATCTTCAACAAACTGATTGGGATTGGCTGTCCAAACTTGAATCTGAAATCAAATTTGTTGGTCAATTAATTACAATGGTAGCACACCAGGCATGTTCTCCTACCCTCACAAGCCAATGAAAAATGAAATTTCCAATCACATTGAGATGTTTTGTGCAACCAGTGAAAGAAGGAGGATTCAATAATTGTAGAATTGGCCCTCTATTACATACGTTATATATTTGTCTGTGCTTCAGCTTCAGCATTATTTTCATACCTGTTCTTCTGTAATTTGCATATACAGTAGTAGAAAATATATCAGCTCATTCAGAAATTGTTTGACAATCTTTTTGAATTTTGGTGTTTCTACCAGGCCGTGGATGAACTCAAAAACTCCAAATACAAGGTTCTCAAATCCAAGCACCTCACCTGTAATAAAGAAATAGGTAGTTTGTAATCATTCCTACAACCTTTCCATAACTGAAGGTCTTGTAAGTCATGCTATTTAAGGCTCAGACACACAGTGTGACATTACCCATGGAAATAGCACCATGTGTCCACCCATGCAAGCGCTGCATGTGGCATCACTGGTGACATTGCAGAAGTAGAAACAAGTTCTACTTTTATGGTGGGTAGACACATGATTTCCCTGTTGCAGGCAATGTTGTATTGTGTGTCTGAGCTTTTAAAGTCTTTTGTTAAATTCAAATGAGTGGTGAACATTGACTGAGAGACAAACTCAGCAATGATTGCTCATGAGACAAGTTTCAGGATGAATTGCATTATTTAACACCCTCATGAAACTTGTCTCACAATGCCATTGCACACAAATTCAGCCAAAAGTTTTGTTAGAGCAAATTTTGTATGACTGTGAAAAGGTCACGGCACAAACATGGTTGTGACAGTCAAGGTGTGACAAGGCACAGCAAAATTCTGGAAAACATCATGGTCATGGCAAGGCATGTTTATGGCACTGACCATGCCATTACCTTTTCACATTCATATGAAATCTGTTCTATGCAACAGGGCCATTACACACAAAGTTTCAAATAGTTACCATCAGAATCTACCGGATCATCTGCATCTTCTGTATCATTAACAACTGCTTTTACATATTTTTCAGCACTTTGTGTTAATGTGTTCCATACATGTGGGAGAATGTTGCCCAGGTATTGACTCATTTGCTTGGGGAAGTTCTTGACCAGAGTTGTCAAAGCCTTCAATCAAAAACACAACAAATGAGAAAGGTGAATTTATATTTGTGGAAAAAAAAGTGGCTTTCATGAAGTATGTGCACCATATGTTAAGTGGTGTTGGTAAGTGGTTGGTAAGGTGTTGGTAAGTTGTTGGTAAGTTGTCAGCAAGGTGTTGGTAAGTGGTTGGTAAGCGGTATAAGGTGTCAGTAAGTGGTCTCAGCCAACATCTACCTACCACTTACCATATGGTGCATATACTTCTTAACTATTGCCCTGCAGCAGCTTTACCCTAATGAAACTGCAGTTCCCACTATGTATACCAAATCTGTTCCACAATATTCTCACCTTAAGAATCTCCATCTTGAGCCCACAGTCAGATGTCAAGCTGTCAGGCATGGAGAGAAACTGAGTGAAGGCTTGCACAAACTGAGGGAGGACTGGAAACAGGTATCTGTCTGGGGCATCCTGAAAAACAGGTTTAAACAGGTTTTATTCAAGGCAGTATCCTCAGTATATCTTCCTTCTTGGCAAGCCAACAAAAGCTTGAGGAATATGGAGAGTGTGAAGGTAAAGTATCCATTTCTCACCCTCTGATACTCAGTCATTGCACAGATAAGTCCAGCACAAGTGTTGAATATGTCGACTGCCCTTGATCTTGTTCTGACACTATAAACCTAAAGGTGAGAAAAAAAGAGTCAAAAGAAATGCTAGCATTTACCTAGCATAAGAGCATGTTTTAGACAGGCTATTTATCCAAGAAAATTATTCTTAATTAATTCAAAACAGGATTGTTGAAAAGAAGCAACATTAACCTGATGGTTCTCTGGTTTTTCTTCTCCACAAAAATCGACTTCTACATTCCAATTTGATTGTGGAATAAGGGCCACAGGCTTGTTAGATGAAAGTGCTACCCTCGCTAAACAAGGGTTATCTATTTTCATTTTCAAAATTATTTATTTAGGCCTCAACTTGTGTTGTTCCTTCTCATAGGGCAATGAAATTTTCTTTACTGTAATAGTAGTACATGAATGTACCAACCTGGTCTTGAACAAATATCTTGTACATCTCTGGTAGAATTACTGGTGCAACTTGAGAGATCTGATTGTCTGTTACTTCTCTGCAGAATTCTAATAGAAAGAAAAAACAGTCCTTACTTTTGTAGTATATGTGGCTTCAGGGAGGGTATTTCCAAGGGTTGGAGAGGTTATGAGGTGGTATATTTCAGTATCTTCTTTATTTGGCTCCTGGGGGATGGGTGAGTCTTACATCAAACTCACTCTGGGGGAGTGTGGATGTTTCCTGGAATCAACCAATTCAGAAAATGTCCACACTGAAAGGACTTACTTAAACATGTTTCCCCCATCAAAATGACTATGTAATCCCTTAGGAAGGAGAGTTATGGATTGGATCTGGCTCTTAATTGTTTTTTTGAATCTTTTTCACTTATAGTTGTATAATTATTATGAAGATAGCATTAATACCTGTTAGCACTCTCATTGCACCATGTACAAGATTGCTATCCCCACTAGTTAATGCTTGCATTAGCTGTTCAAACAATTGTGGCCACGCTTCTGGCCAGTCCCAGTGAGCAATGGCCGATATAGCATATGCCTAGTAAATAATAAGACAACAGAATCTTTGGTGAAACTTTATCATAGTTTATCTTCTTTCTAGTACTTTAGACATAAGTGCCATCAATTGAATATTGTGTACTTAATGCCCGTGAAAATATCTTTGCTTCCCCAACAGCAGAGGTAGGAACTTCCAAGTAGGTGAGGGTGGGAGCTAGAGCTGGAGGAACATAAGCTCTAGGACTTTCAGAAAGGATTGGTCCAGAAAGTAGATATAAGTACTCTGAAAATCATCCCACTTCTATAATAATAAGAATGTTTGTTGGTATAATACTAACCACACTTGACCTAACTTTACTGATTGACTCCTGTAGACCTGCTGGAAGAAGTCTTCTGATTTCTGCTTTAGCCTGATAATGATAATATTACTGGTGGATGAGTATCCTATTCAGGGATAGCCTGTTAGAGATCTCTTAATTTTGATTGAGACTTTTCATTTATTTTCACAAAATCGAGTCTAATTATATTGAATTATATTGATATAAAGTACAATACATAGAATATGGTAGTTTTTACATAAGCAAGAAACATACGGTATGGCAACACTCAAACAACTTCTCATTGAATCAGGCATTGTGTTTGGTTGGTGTGTATTTAAGCTATTTCAGAATCACAGTACTAAATGTTTCTGGTTAAACAGAACAAGAAATTGAGTGGATATTCTTACTGCATCAGTTGTCTCTGGAGGATGAAATTTTTCTGAGTCCTGAGACCAATGAGCTTCAACATACTGTTTGAGAATGACTGACGCAAGCTGTTGAGTAGAAAGTGGAGAGATTATAAAATTCTTAATTTCTCTGCAAAGGACCAGTCATTGCTTATATGATGACAACTAGTACATGTAGTGAGAAGACCACTAACCTTGTTGCAGGTAAAAATGTAATGAGCAAATTCTTACATGCAAAAATTATCCGAACGAAAACAATGAAAAGCAGTGGTGGAAGAGGGACCTGTTTGCAATTTTTCTGTCTTGCATTTGCACATGGTAAAAAGGTATATTTATATCATAATTCTTGGTGATGATATTCATTTTTGAAATTTGTGCATAAGGTCAACATACCTGTCTGATTGCTAAGGCTTCATGTCCATCAACTGTCAACTCAGCAAGATGTACACCAAACTCTAAATACGAAATAAGCATTAACTAAGAGAACAAAAACTTATATTTTGATTGCATCTACAATTTGATCTGTTGTACGAATGTGCATGTGTACAAAAATACCTTCCCCCCCTCCCCTTCCATAGGGGAGAGACCTGGGGATTCTCAAGGGGTACAGAAGATACATAAAGAGTAGAGGAATGAACCATCACCACACTTCTTTAACAAGAGATGGTACCATATACATTATAATCATAATAACGACTACAATTATTCTGAACATATAGCTAAAGTTAAGTACTTAGATCTTATCCGGAAACACTAATAATATTTCAACATTATGACACCCCTGCAATCAGCCTTGAAATTATTATCTCGATTAATTAATTAATATGTCTAAAAGATCCTTTGGATGGGCATAAATGCACTCATATATTAGTTTACTATGCTCCTTGATAAGTAAGGAAGGTAAATCGGCAGCGCATATCATGTAGGTTACAAGTACAGCCAGATATGTAAGCTTACATTTCACATGACACACAAAAACGTAAAGTACACAAATTTCCAAGCAGATTTCTTGGCCCCTGTTCGTCGATTTTGCGCATTTCATACCTTCTGTCACCTCTAGAACTTTAAGGTGATCTTCTGCGATCTTTCTTATCTCTTGGTTCGGGGATAAGATGGCTGTAAGGCTTTCAATGAGAGTCTGTTTTAAAGATTGAACTCTCTCATCGCCAGCCGTCGCCATGTTCGATTCGAATGTATTTGTCTCGCGCATGACAAATCAAATATGGCGGGAAATTTTGAAGTATTTGATAATGCGCATGCGTAGGTAAGTTTAGTTTAGTTTAGTTTAGTTTAAATTTTAGTATAGTTTTAGTTTTCTGAGTTTTGTTTGATTTTAGTTTCATTTTTTAACCCATTTCAATATAAGTACCGCAAAGCTACAAACATGGACAGTAAGGATTAAATGTGAATTATCAAACGACTCTTTTCCTCGTAAAGATGTCTGCATCTTATGGTATTCTCGCCGGCCTTGATATTCTTCAGATCACTAACTTTATTTCAATGAGAAGATTGTTCTTGATACCCCAACTGAGAAACGTCGGCCTTTGTCTTTGGTTCACCAAATCTACAGCAACCATAACCATCAACATTTCCTCACATTTCTGCCGTGCAAACATATTTTGACTCTTTTAATCCACTAAGCCTCGCTACCTGCTAGGTTAAGGCCTCATGTCAGTCCCTTGTTCCATGGTAGCACGTATATGACTATGTTGTCAGACAAGGATTTACATGTAACTCAGTACATTGTTGAATAATGAGCTCAACGACCATCAAATTCTGATCGATAGATATTACTCTTCTGCCATGGCGTATGGTTATTTTCAATTTTGTTGTCAAAAACGTTGACGTGATAAACACTATTTCGTGCGCCGTTAGTATATTTGCTACTGTGAAAATGCAACTTGACGACTAGTACTTGGCCTGGTATCAAAACATCAAGACATCGCTGTCATTACGCGGAGTTCAATAATGAATGAGTTAAAATTGAATGAAATAAATCGGCCAGGATTGAGGGGAGGGCTGCTACAACCTCTGACACCTGCACACCTCTCCGAGTATCTCGCTTTACAGGGGCGGCGGAGCAATTCTGAAAGTGGGGCGAAATCCTTACCGCTTGATATAGAGAATGTATGTCATTCTCGTAAAAAGTGGGGGTGCAAGTGCCCCCTCTGCCCACCTTGCTCCGCCGCGCCTATGCTTTAAGATTCAAAATAATGTTATGATCGCTGATGGTCATGATGGATAAAGGTAGTGGTTGGCCTTGTCGCGGTGGTTTATCTTGTTCCTTCAGTTTTCAGTGTCGACCAGTGCGGTACATAACTCAAGTTATCGAGGGAACGCCACTGCGAATCAAGTTGATTTGCTAGCGGAAAGCTGTCTGATGCTTGACACTAGCTAGTGCGACAATGTAAATATCCGTTATGAATGTACCTTAGGGACTATTCATTATTTATGATGGGAGTGGACTGAAGGAAAATTTAAAAAAAATTTTTTTCGCCGCCTTCCGTTCTTTTTTCCGAGACCCCCTAATTTTTCCCCCAGCGCCCCCCCACCCCGAGGCATACCGTAAATAATGAACAGCCCTTAAAGACGATAGGCATGCATCGATGGTAATTCACTGACACACTAACCGGATTCGCGTCGCTCCATGGCCTCCCGCTTTTAATTTGCCGCGTCAGTGTGCGTCATTATACGATCGCTGCTTTTTGCCCGTTGGCGATACTTGTGCAGTTTTATGGACCATTTCGTTGGCTTAAAACTTTTTTTAATTCAATTCAATGCAAATCAGTGAATTTTTATTGATGATTTTTCACCATTCCCAAGAGGATCAAAAGGCATGGCGGCCATGCTGGTGGTCTAGACAAAAAGACCTACAGTGAGAAATCCGCAATGCCGTAACGTGAAAACGAAGAATTGAATTTAAAAAGTTTTAAGCCAACGAAATGGTCATAAAACTGCACAAGTATCGCCAGAGGGCGGAAAAGCAGTGATCGTATAATACGGCCACTTAAATAACTACCTTCATAAACTTTATTTCACCAGCCCTACCCCTTACTTTATGACCACACTATCGAACGGAACTCACTTTCTATATGACGTCATATCATGTCCTGTCGGTCTCTTAAATTATTTCAACAGCATAAAAACAAATCATTTAGACCACCTTTATTCGTATGCTATTTGTCTCTTTTGTTTTCCTTTTGTTTTTCTTTAATTTTATTGCGGCTTCTCAGTCGACTTGTCTTTTGTCTCTTCTCTAAATCTCTAAAATCCTCGTTTTGAGTAGCTATCAACTTCAGAGAAAATATATTTCAACATCAGAATTAATAAATTTATCCTTTCTTACTTTTCTCTGTGAATTTTCACAATTAAACCGATATTGATAGTAAACCTTAATAACAAAACGTGAAAAAACTTGTCCTGCTTTTTTTACTGAAACTTTTTCTTCAAGTTCAATGTCTACAAATACAAAACAAAACAAATAAAAAAGGATTTCGGAATTGAAATTAAGAATTCATTTTTAAAATTAACCTTCCATCTATATAGAAAAAAACAAGAATGGAAGTTATATTGTAAGAGTGTCTTCAGTAAAAGCTGTTTTTTCTACTTGACTGGGGCTAGACGCAGAGAACACAACATCTTGATGCATACACATAGCATACGCTAGAATGCAAAATTAGATTTGCGTTTAATTCAGCCGACAAAAAGACACGAATGACACTCAAGCTGATAAAATTCAAATTAAAAACACAGAGGTTAAATTATTGATAATTTCTTTGGGGTAAAGTTAGAAAGTTTGTGGCCGAATAAAGATAGGGGGAGGGGTAGTAGCAAGTTAAAAATTAGGCTAAACCAATCAGGATGCAGAATTTTAACTTCTGATGCCCATATTTGGGATCCCTTGCAAACATTAGCGCGGGTTTGTTGGCTGTGAGTGAGTGACTGAAGTAATCTTTTGATCCACGTACACTTCAAAAATCACTCTTCTTGGACATTTTTTCAGCTTGTGTACAAAGTTTACTTTGTGCCAACATGGTGCTTGTATTCCACCAGATGATTGTCTCTGCTCTGCTCTATCTATCGAAGAAGCTCAGGGCTTTAGCTTTGAATGTTTCTGGGAAGGAGGAGAAGCGAGGAGTATGGCTGACTAACCAAGCTCAGGTTAGAGACGTTTTCGGGTCTGCTGCTTGCAAGCGCATTAAGCAATTTTCTCCGCTTGTGTCATTTAGACCTAACGACGTGGGAATAACAGTTCCACTCTTTACAATTCATTGACGTTGTGGCTTTATCGCCAATACAGTTTTAAACTTTGAGTATTGTGTTGGTTTGGCGGTTCAACCTTATTACGATGGGTCTGTTTTCTTTTTTTCAGGATGCTCTCACGGGTCTTTGCACAGCAAAGAGTCTTCTCTCTTTTACAATATCGGCAGAAACTCTTCTTCATTGCCTCTTACCCGAAGCTGTGAGTAATATTTTTCTGCGTTTACGTTTTTCAAGAGCTATGTTTACCTGTCGTTCGCGTATGTAGCTGTTGTCTTTTGTGAGATTTTAAGTGTTGGTTGTCATACGCACTTCTACGCTCTGATTGCTTTACTATTGACAGCCATTTCATTATAATTATTAAGGTACAACCAGCAAATCCAGCTACTCTATCTTCTAGAATCTCTTTTTGCTCCTTTTAACCCGTTTTCCTGTTTGATTTTGTTGGCGTATCTACCTCTGCGGAACTCCAAGTCAATTTGTCAAGGAAACTCCTTTGCGTCTTGTTGTTTAGTTTCCTTTACGTTATTTTCAAAATATCAATTTCTGTTTCTAATTTCCTAGTTTTATCTCTCAGCAGCGTGTAATTAAAATTTTACTTTGTCTGCCTTTCTATCGATAACAGTTCTTTCGCACCAAAAAAGTATTGTCTATTGAAAAGCGTGCTAAATTTTTATATTTACTTTCTTTAGTAGGACGCTCTAGATATAATTTTTATTGTCCTTTCCCATTTTAATATAGAAATATTATGTTTAGTCACAGCAAGGCGACAATAACTCCAAGAATTCACCATTAGTAGTACTTAGAGGGTCGAGAAAAATACCTTAATCCTCGAAACGAGAAAATTTTATAAGCTGTTGCCATTGGAATAGATAATATAGAAGTAGTGTGGGCTCGTAGTTGGGTTAATAACGAGTGCCAAGAATATTGACGTGTGAAAACGCACTTTATCCTGGTACCAGCTGATATTACAAAAACCAACATGTTACTCAATGAAATATTGCTCTAAATCTCAGTAGAGCTATCGCTTGAACAAGTGCCTTTCTTTGATCCTAAGAAGAACTCAATATTTTATTTTGGTATAAATACTTCTTAAATGTCGATCGCAGAGCCCTATCAGCATTTTGGTTCTGCGTGTCGTTTATTTCGCTTATTGAGCATATTGTTTTTCAAAACAAAACTCAATATGTTATTAATTTTATTGGTTTTTGGAAGACTATCCCTCGCTCAGGAGTTCCTCCCTGACTTGTACTTTTCAACATAAATTACGATGCGTCGCTCAAGTATCTGCATATCGACAAGACAAAACATTTAGTAATATTTTACTTTAAATTGTTTTCCTTTTAAGCAGGGTTGTTTTAATCAGGGATTCGAGGAGTTTTTCTCCCCCCTGCTATCTCAGTGTTCCTGTTTTCGAGTGCTAACAATAAAGAATCAAGGATGGTATGCTAAGGTAACCATATACACCGACAATCTCAAAACAGTTTCAAGATGACAGGGTTTCCCCCTCTGTTTTTTTTTTACCACCCACCCACACTCACAGACCAGTTTTAAATCAAAATCCTAATCAACCTACATTAGAAATCCTAATAGGACTAAATTCCTTGCTAATGCCTGCATTTCCCTAGAGTGTTGATGAATAAAGAACACAGGCTTAAGGTGGCTCGAACATTGCATGACTTTCCGAAATATTCATAACAAAACCCTATGTATTAAACATTGCACTTAGTAATGTCTAAAAATTAAAAATATTCAAGAGTTAGGTGTTTTTTATCAAAGTCAATCAAAACTTTAATGCTTTGTATTCATAGGTGTTGTTTTGATATCTGGTAATTTTTGAATTGTCAACCAATTGGCTTGTGTTTATTAGTAGGTGTATTGAGTGTTAGCTGTCTGACATCACTCCAGATGCTTTGCCATCAAAGTGCATGACATCTCAATCCAAAAGGAACTTCCCGATATAATGCCTTTAAATTGCCTTTCGCAGAGAAGTGTCAGTTTATTTTCAATTATTCAAGCTTGTATAAGGAAGATAGATTTGCATAGCCATTAGTAAGTCTAAAGGATCATTAGAAATGTGGAACTAAGAGAGGCAAATATAAAAAATCTTCTAATTTAACAGCATTTTAGCTTCCATTCATCAAGTACTCGAAATAACACCATCACTATTGGATTAAGATTTTAATTCTCCTTTAAAAAATTGTTGGAATCACTTGATGCTTACAAGTAAATACATAAAGTATATATTGTATTTCCTTTACTGTTTTTATGCTCATCCCTGGAATAGCTATTTATTTTGGTTTGTGTCTAATGTTATAATTCCTTCATCTTTAAGGGTGCTAATGATTCCACATAGTTAGAAAACTAGGTGCTCACAAATGTAAATCACACACACACACAGAGATCATACATTATTCTTGCAGTCATTCTAGTTGGCCATCAAGATGATGTAGAAGAGCAGACATTTATTTACAAAATATATTTTTCAGATTTTGTTAATACCAGCAATAGGCAAACCATTATAATGTTCCAAGAGTTATACAAAAAGCATGTTTTATTTTAACCTTTAAAGCATTCATAATTTCACATTTTTCATTTGGGTGTAATGCATTCAATTTCAGCCTGTCTACCATTGACTTGACTCTCAATTCTTCTTTACCAGGAACACTTAAGAATACATTAGCATTGTCATAACTCAATCAAAAATCTTATTTTCACAACTGAGGTAAATGGAGAAAGAAAGAAAGCATAATCTCTCAGCAGAAAAGGTCAAATATGAATAAACAGGAACACAAAAT
>JAADYU020000129.1:0-11022 GCA_011763375.2 Heteractis magnifica
AAAGGTTTATTGTTTCGGTCAGTTCTGCACACCAAGCGAACGAGGGTAAAATGAAAGTTAAAGGTTGGGGCGGTTCAAAGGGGTGGGAAAAGGGGGCCCGAACCCCCCCCCCCCCCCCCCCTCAATTCCTTCTTACCGGGCTTGGGACATCATGTTTTTCAACACAATTTAAAATACAAAAACACAAGAGAACAGATTAAAGTCGGTGGCGGCTGGTGCCTTATTTTGGCGAGCTCGTAAGAAGAGTACAAGAAGATACAAACTGACGCGTAAATATATTCATCTGTATTCAACTTTTCGTATAACAAATTGTCGGCAGACAGAAAAAATCGGTTTGAAAAAGAAATCCAAACAGGCTGCGAGCGTGCCTGTGTAACACATAGGCAAGCGTGAGGTCCGGATGGGGGATATTGGTTGAGTTCTATTTTCGTGTTTGTATAGACTGAGCCCGTAGGGCCAGACCCATACACATGAGAAAAGAACGAGACCAATATCTCCTCATCCGGACCGAACAAGCTTGGTCAATAAATGGTTTATTATAGGCATGGCAAACAAAATTATCAAAAGCAGTCCGTAACTTTTGAGGAGAGGTTCGGATGAAAACTTCCGGACCTCTCAGCAACCAATCGAATTCGCCTTTCCGAATTTTAACGGAGGACTGGAAACGAACTCGTGCTGCACAGAATTGTGGGGACGAATTTGGGGACAAGATCCAAAAGTACCGCCATCTTTCATTGGATTCTGGGATTGAGTCTGGCCACGCGGAGGCATAGTTCGTGCCCAGTCTTTCTTTGAATTTCGCAAAAGGCGAATTGTTCCCTTTCCATCCGGACCGTCTTGCTATATAATAAACTCTCATATTTGCACTACTCGAAAAGCGCGCGACGTATAATAAATATTGCTTGCGCGTCTTCATTCTTCGCACACGCGCGTTCATCTTAGTGACGTCATTTTAATGTTTCATTAGTGAAACATTAAAATACGTGTTCTTTACATCTTCAAACTCTCATAACTCTGAAATAAGGTCGATGGCTTCTGTTAATCGATATCTTTTCAATGGGCTGGGTAAACTTTTTGATAATTTTTAAAGAAAATCTGACGATTGAAAGCTTAATTTGTTAAGTAAATTAATAAATACATTTAATTAATTTATAAATTATTTTGAGCTACTCGAGAAATTTGTTTTTTAAAGGTTTTCTCTGCTTTCATTTTCAGTCCATAAAGTTTTTTTCTGTCATGGATGAAGATGTTCGAAGACTCTTATCAAGAGGTATACCAGTTAGTCGGCTTTCCTGTGTCACAGATTGCTTCTTCCCAGTTTTTCTCGCCTTACTACGCTTCACGCGGAAGCCCTTCTCTTAGACTGCTGTTATATGAATTATGTGACAACAACATGAAATCATTTGAAAATCTTAAAAATGAAATTTCTTCAACTTTTGTTCAACTATCCTGATTATACCGACGAATATTCTTTATCCTGACTATAATCTGATAAACAACCGTTAGATCTCCTCCCCTCCCCTTCCCTCCCTCCAAGAACTAAAGGCCTTATTGAACCTTATTGAACCGTCTGATTAGATAATTTTTAAAAGCAGTTATATCTAGAAGCTACAGGATTTGAGGTAAAAGATCAATTATGGTATTCTCACTGATGTCTCATTCATCAATCTGACACACAGTTAATAATCATCATCCTTTCTGCGGCGCGTGAATAAAGTTAAGATTGTGACGTATTCTGTACATGACGTCATAAACACTGATATCAAACTTTCGTAGATAAAATGGTAAAAAATATCGCAGCTTTTGCCTTGATAGGTTTAATTTTAGTAAACCAGTATTTATCATATGGTATGTATCTCTGGCTATTTTCTGCCAAAGGATTAAGCAGTATGTCATGTCAACTGTTGGATTTCCAACGTGCCACTGGTGATATCATTTTCAAGAACAATCTACATTCCCTTCTCCCTTCTCCCTCTTTTCTTTTCCTCTCTTTCTAGATTACTTCAAGAAAATCTGATATAATTTCAGCGGCTATAAGTTTTATTTGTTTATCAATTTCAGGATCAGCTAAGATTTCCTGTCCTTCAGTTGTCGAATGCAAAAACAAACCATTTGTTCCTGTGTGTGCTGTCCAAAATCCTACTGGCCGAACTAGGAAAGGAGCAGTACATGTAACATATGACAGCTATTGTCTGTTTCGTGTGGCTCAGTGCTACATCAGAGCGATGGGAGGATTCATCAAGAAGAAATCAACATGTGGAACTGTCTTGCACAAAACTGCTAAGCTTGGAAAACACCAGGTGTAGATATTCATAACGAACCGAGCTCTCTTAGCTTGCCATAATCCAAGACACTGAAATATCTGATGTAGGATACCAACGTGGAACTAGCGGGTGTGATAAACTCTTGATTTGTGACAGGATGTTTCTTTACTGCAAACTGAATATCGAATAAAACCTTGACGCTATTGATAAAATCACTAATGTTTTTTGTTTTTTTGTTTTGGTTTTTTTAAAGATAAGCAACGCGCTAAAACCTGTGTTTAAACACGTGTAAAAATGCACGCTAAAATGCAAATTCCCTAATACTAATAAAACTATTAATAATAACCATATTTTTAATGAGCTTTAAAATGGGTACTACTATACTTTTGAAACTAAAACTTGAGTGTATTCTTTAAGAATTTAGTTGTATTCTTGAGTGTATTCTTTAAGAATTTGGCTTTTATTTTTGTTTTTAACTAAATATACAAGTGAATCAGTTTTTACAATTCTTGAGTAAAAAAGAAAAAGTGTGTGTGTGTGGCGGGGGTTACAGCCCCTCTAGACCCCCCTTGCTACTACGTCCCCTGTATTAATCATGGATATTCATGTTGCACACTTATGATATTGAGCGGGTTTTAAAAACGTCGTAAAATACGGCCTCTCCTTCTTTAAATGCCACATATAGAAACTCTGTCGGCTCGAAATAAATAGATTGAAATGATAAAGGTATTGTTGCATGAGTTATTTCCCATTTTTCCTTATTAGTAACTTCGCAGATCATACTGATCCATACTTGAATGCTTGTATGCTTCTAACAAGTTATATGGAATATTCTGGATGTTTATGTGGTGCATTCATGGTGTAGATCGTTATTATAGGTGGACGTAATGTTTATAAACATTGTCATTGTGATGTTAATGTACCAACCATTTTAACAATAGGTTTTGTCACATTGCTTTGTTGGATGACCCAATAGATTTTTGGTTGGCAATTTAAATGACAGCTAACCAAAACAAGATACGTCATCGTACGCCCATCTATACTGAGATATTAGTTTAAAAATTCGGTGATGCCTTCTATTTATCCATTTATGATAGACTGATAATAGACCTTTGCCGACTTCGCTTGGATGATCACGAAACAATGGTTCCAAGTCGAGACTGAATTTGATTCTTTTCTTTATCAAGGCCAACCTTGACTTGAAACCATTGCTTCGTGATCATCCAAGCGAATCCGGGAAATGTCTATTTTATAAGAGTATCTATTATATAGGATTTGAGTCTATTCATGGTGCATTCTGTGTGCATTTTATGATGTATTTTGAGAGTATCCATGATTTGAATGCATGGTGGGGCATTTGTGTGTTTTCATATTTAGAACGCATCTATGTTCAGGGTTTAACTTTGGAATTATTCTGAGCGTGTTGTGGGTGTGCATTCATTCCCTGTTGTTCAGCTATATTCAATATCGTTTATTCATTGTCTATTTGGCAGTATTCTGTCTGAGTGAATATAAGTGTATTCTGTTTGTATTTATGGTGCTTCATAGGTGCATTTGCGACTGGGGGCGACTCTCCCGCAAAAGGGGCGGGGTGCTCGTCGTGCCTTTCAGGTGCCTCTTAGAGTAAGATGAATCTAAAAGTATCTCTAAGACATTTAGTTGGTGCCTTTTAGGACTGAATGCCGGCAAATAAAGCTCCTTTTCAAGACAAAGAAGGCTTTTAAAACTTTTTCAAGCTATTTTGTTTCGTACTATTAGATTTTAGAAAATAGATATGGTAGATATTAATTAATAGATATGGTACCTCTTAATTAGGCAAAAACATATGTCGCCCCGTCCATCAAGACGAGACTCAGGTACCTTTTTGGGGTTATTTTCAAAATTTCCTGACGAGCACCCCCGCTCCCTTAGTTATGGGAGTTCGTAGTGAATTCAACACGTGTTCAGAGTTCAGAGTGTATTCATGGTATAATAAGGTTCTGTACAATGCTAATCTGATAGGTCAGATCATACTCCTTCTGATAGACGTGGCCATAATAACAGTCTAGAATGCAGAGGGTATGGATGGGGGGTATCCGAATGTCAGTTGATTATACTAAATTTAATTAATCATTACCTTTCGTTTTTTTAATGATAGCCGGCGCCATCTTGGAAAGTTACTTGAAATCGAGGCTGAGGTTGAATTATAGGATATTTAAATAGAAATGAAGGGACAAACTTGGAACATTATAAAAATGACTTCGATACCTTTAAGAAAAGTTATGCCTATCAATTTTTGGATAGGAAAATTCTTTCCCCTGAGGACACTTAAGAACCATAGTAATTTGGACGAAAAATAGATATCTTAATGCACAGGCTAACCACTCTAATAAAGATTTGAATATGCATTTGATTTTGTGTTTTTGTCTTAGCCTATATAGAATCTTCTATCTATATAGAATCTTCTTCCTATATACAATCTTCCCTACCCTTCCCCGATTAGTAGCAATTTTTTCACAACTATGATATACTAACAAGTTAGTATCAGATAGGAAAGGTAGGGAAGATTGTAAAAAGCGACAGCGCGCGCGCGGAAAAAGACCAAGACAAGTCCCAAGACAACACAATCAAATGCATATTCAAATCTTTATTAGAGTGGTTAGCCTGTGTTTACTGAATGTTATTTGGAAAGAGATTACACTTTTGTTAGTCTCGCGCCAGTAATTTGATTTTAAAAATTGCCAAAAGTAGACAACTCAACCTGCATTAAATGTAAGCTTATTCGTGTGTACGGCTACTATTATTCTTAGGGATAGTAAAACATATCTAAATTCTAAATTCTAAATTCCTGTCTCTTATTCAGACCATAGGGGCGTAATGTATGGAGTCGAGCTGCCCATAAATCGTTACATCGTTGGACAGCACACCCATGCATTCATTTACTCCTCATTTTCGGCCTTCATTAGCTAAACTGAAATAGTTCGCGCGCAACACAACATCTAAATCACAAAGAAATTGACGCAGGAAACAAACTTAGATAAAAAGCGCGTGCTCAACTAAAATGCGGGCGCCGCCACCGGAAATAAATATAGAGAAGACTATATACAGTCAATGTCATTAACGTTGTCCACCGAAAAAAGACATTTAGACTACAAGAAATGCCACGTGATACCTAAAAACTCGCTCCAAATGCTCGTTAAAAGAAATCATTGTGTAAGTAAATTTATATTTACTATTCCATGTTAACTACTAATAACACTACAGGGTAAATTTGAACTTTAATCCCTTTAAACGAATAAACAAATGAATCACGTGACATTTCTTTTAGTCTAAATGTCTTTTCTCGGTGGACAACGTTAATGACATTAACTGTATAGTCCTGAATGTATCTAGAAGTTTCCAAAAATTAAATGGTATTATCATATTATTTACGGGTTATTCCACTAAAAGCTACATAATCGATAGAGGAATTTTAGCCTCCATTAATAAGCGCCCTATTTGGGTAATGAATCAATATTTGAACTTTGAAGACCGTTAATAATCCAACACCCTTGAAGATTCGAAATCTAAGTTGTAATTTTTAGCCCTAAGTCGGCTTTACAAGTATCCGTCTATTTGTATATCTAGCATTTTGATGAGAATGACAATGGCAAACATTCCTTGTATCTTTAGATTCTTATCAAACTGAAAAAGACTGAAGAAAAAATTCATGCAAACAAACTACTAGACTGATCGCCTGGCTCATGTTTCGATCCGATTATAATACAAAAACAACAACATATCTACATTTTAAACGAAAAAAGTAAATGTCACTTAGAATACTCAAATCTCGTCCAAATCACTTACTTTTGATGCTTGAGTGTCCTCAGGGGAAAGAACTTTCTTATCCCTAAACAGAGGCGTAGACAGGGGGGTAGGGGGACAAGAGGGCCAGCCCCCCCCCGTGACGACAAAATGGCGACTTTTTAGAATTTATACGGTAATTTTCGTATTTGGTTCCTTTTTTTTTTTTTTTTTTTTGGCTTGGTTTGGGTCGGCGGTTCGGAGGGGTTAAACAAAATGGCGCTTTTTGAATTTGAGCGCCCCTTCGGAAAATCCTGGCTACGCCCCTGCTAAAGTTGAAAATCATGATTTTTTTATGAAACTAATTTTAATGTTCCACTATTTTCTCCCTTTTTCTCTCTATAAATATCCAATGATTCAACCTCAGCCTCGATTTCATATAACTTTCCAAGATAGCGACGAGAACTGTGATAATCTCTGTTTATCAAACAATAAGTCATAAAACTACCAAACATCACTCACTGACCCTATACGTCCAGGTGTATAAATGCACCTACTTCTTTTCCTGACCTGGTCATGCGTCAACCGAGTACGCGGGCGATCGCGCGAGTGCTCATGGTAAATTCTATCAATTACAAAATGTATTATATAAAATACATACTATTTAGCTCGCTTTTATTGCTTTCCAATAGATGAGGACAGCTCTAGCTCCCATTGTACTTTTGTTATAATGGAATAATTTTCAACTTTATCCCGCTCTTGTCAAGCCTGAACAGCTTTAAATCGAATAAATTGAGTCTATATTTATTGGCTTTTACTTTGATGACATGAACTCGATTAAGTGTTTATGTTCATTTTCTATCGAGTTTTACTTCTCATTGAAAGGGGACGCGACTTCTGCGACACTCGAACGTGGACTAACGACTTACTAACTCTATGAGAGCTCCAAATAACTTTCACAACAGCATTTAAGGTCACGGCGAGATCAAAGAAGAATCAAGAGCGTATTATAACATAGATAAGATATAACGCGCGTTCTGATTGGCTGGCTACCTATGAAAAAGAAGTAGATAGTGCTCGCGCACGCTGACGTCAAAATCGTTTCAAGTTCTTAATGCCTTTCTTGAGTGCATAAAACTGTCTTTCATCATTGAATAGGATTAAAGAAACGCGTTGTAGAATATTTTTAGTTTGAAAATTTCCGGTGCGAAATGTTTATTGGCGATTTTTCTGGCGGCTAGAGTAGGTGTCGGCTCCGCCTCCAGCAACGTTTACGCCACAGTCATCCAACTATCCGCGTGCATCCAGAACACGATCTACATACGCTATTAAGCGTTGACTATAAAGATGATGTTACGCGAGACGATTCACAACGACGATTTTTCGCGCAACAATGTTGCAAGTGATAATGCAAGTTTTTGAAGGCGATTCAAAAACTCGCAACACGTCTGCCGAGACAGAGATTGCGTTGAACTTTGTCCCGCATGCCATGTCACACGAGAACAATTTTTCGCGCAATCGTTGTTGCTAACCGTCTCGTGTAACATCACCTTAACTGGACATTGAGGGGGAAGTGATTGCACAAGGCTACAGCGTTTTAAAAACTGATAATAACTGCTGACTAATAGCAAACCAAGGCTTCCTTCCTTGCGTTCATTGCCACAACGTCTATACTGGTAACATATTGTGCGTTGTATTGTGACTATTAATGGTGACCTGAGCTGTACACAGGCTAAAAACGCTGGGGCAACATTAATTTTAAACTGAAATACTAGAATGTCAGTTAACTGTTAATTTTCCAGTTGTCTGTAAACTACTAATTTCTGGGTTATTTGTCAGTTAACTATTATAATAATCGTGACGCCGCTAACAACGTTAATTCGTAGTAAATAAAACCAATTACGCAGCCTTTTTTATGAATTTAATAAAGAACCAAACCTAATGTGGAAACCTAACAAATGTCCTTCATCTGACTGGCTAATGTTATACAATCTCTCTACTATATAATAATATGTGTTATATACGTTAACAGCAAGGACATTGCCCCATGTTTGTACTCTCTCAGGAGTGTTGTGTATTTGTAGCTACTGTGTTCCTGGTGGACTGACACAAACTGGTACAGCACTATGATGAATGACGTAATCACTAACACTACCCAAAACGGTGCGACGCACCATGCCTTGTCCTCGGGAACCAATCACAACGTAGTTAGGCTTGTATTCCTTTACAAATTGACATATGGCTTCCCCCGCGCTGGAAGCGTGCTCCAAAAACACCTCACACTTGACCTACGTAGAAAGAAAAGAAATAAGACTGTCTCCATGACCCGTTGTATGTAATATTGGTGAAGAGCAAATCCGAGAAAATAAAGTATAGCACTGTTAAGATCTTTACAGTATTAATGATGTCACAAATAAAGATACCTACGAAATGCCAATCGTCCTTAATAACGGTTTTCTCTTTAATGTTCCAAGAGGTGCTGCATTTTAGAACTTAAAAATATTAATAGACAGAAAGTGCAGAAAGCCGAGGAGTAAAAACTTTGTATTCTAGCTTATTAACGCCGCGTGTGTGCTAATATGATTTATAAAATATTTGAGATATAACGTGCCGGCCGATTGGCTGACTACCGTGTTTATACCAGAGGAAAGAGAAACGCTCACGCAAAAACAGCGAAAAATATTCTATAAAAACAATCAGTAAAAAGATCGCTTATGTGTCTGTACTGTTATATAAACCTTCTGCAGCTGGGAGATGTAGAGCACTCGAAAAGCAGGCTACGTCTCGTGTTCCTGAGCTCGATTTTCTCGTGCCCTACATCTTCCAGCGTGTTTATATCACAGTATAGAGACATCTCATTAACAACTTACAATAGATCCCTTACAGCAATTCCCAAAGCAGTTTAATTTCGAGGACAAAACGATGGAATATGTTAAATCTTCGATTCTCAGGAGAGTAAAATTCTATTGTTTTGTCCTCAAAATTGAACTGCTTTGGGAATTGCTGCAAGGGGTCTATACTAGCAAATATCTGTGCTAACTATCACTAAAGAATGTGCCTATAAATGAAATACAAGTGCTTTGGAATCCCAAGAGTGTTGCTCATATGATCACTCGAGTTTGCATCTTATCGGTGCATTAGATTACTAAAAATTGGTTCAAAAATGTTTTTTCGAGCCAGAAAGATTTCGAAGAAACTGTATTGTACCGATCAGACAAGCCTTGTATTGTTCTATGTCTCCCTCTTTCTCGGTTAAATTAATCCTTTTTATATTTTTCCAGTTTCTCTTTTTATTCCTCAATTTTCTGCACTTTTCTCTGTACAAATTTTAACTGAGTAAGCTGAGTAATTTGTATACTAAAGCTTTTAAGTAAGCTTTATGCAGCACTTATTAGAACATTCAAGAGAAAAACGCTTTAAGGAAGATTACTATTTTTTCGTTATCTTAATGTTTTACGTCACCCAGGGCTGTAAAGATCTTATCGGTGCTATCTTCCACGACTGCAGGCTTATATTAATCTGCTTTCTAATCTCAAAGTTAAAGACATTCTTATTTAATCCTAATATAGAGGTTATATCAAGATAGACCTTTACGACATAAACATGAAAACGAGGCCTAAGGGCCTAGATTTCATGTAAAATAAATTAAAAGACTGCGATTATGACAGACAGTGAAGACAAAGTTTCTCTACGAGATATCCCTGGATCAAAACTTTCAGAATTTCAGCGAACAGTCCACGGAAACCTTGATGGTACTGCAGCGGGCTTTAGAATGTCGTATTAGTATAGGTAATCACACGGTTTCGAGTTCAATTTGGGATTAATTCGCACGAGTGTGTTTTTCAAAGAGTTGAAATTGCACGAGACCGTAGGTCGAAAAGCGATACTTTTTCCAGCAACCTCTGGTTCTTTGTGCTTTTCTATTTCTTTCTCCCTTACAACTTTTAGAACTTTTTACTTTCTCTTGAATTGACGTTGCTTTTTCAATCAGGAAGCATACTACGTTTGCACTTCAACTCCACTGGGAGTTAACCGTGCAATCTGCCAAATGTTTATCAGTAGTTTTCATCATTTAATCCACTGCTTCCTGCTACCCATAGAGAGCATATGTAGCAGTGGTATCTTCTCAGGCCCTAGGAGCTCAGGATCATAAAACTGTATCTTTAACAGGTCTGAGGCCTATGATGGCTCTTTTAGACTAGTGATTACAATGCATGCATTTACTGAAAGACTCCTTTCTGACTCAGCATTACCGTCTGTGCAAGTATGAAGCCTGCTTGACGACTCTTGGAAGGACAGAAAACCCAGGAGGTGGACGTCTTGCTCTGGGGGCTATATGGTCTGGGGGCCGGCTAGCCTCTCCCCTGATGCCTTCGGGCTAGTACTCGACACCCCTAAGATGACGGAACGGCACTTAATCGCCGGTCGAGCTCGAAAATCCATACTGCGCCTCAGCTTTCATGGGAATGTCTCGGGGTTATGGTTAGTGTACTCACAGACTTTTTGAAAGTGGCAGACCTGGGTTCGAATCCTGAAAAGGACACATTTTCAGTTCTTCATTTTTTCTTTTTCATTCCTTTTCTCTCTCTCTCTTTTTTTTTTTCTTTCTTTCTTTTTGTTAGGTTCAGAAACTCCACACACCTAGCCTGAAGTGAATGAAAATGTGTTCAACAATGTGCTATTTTTACATTTTTATCCACAAAAGATAGACTTAGCAAATCTTTCAGAGGGAGCTAACCAATCAGCGTGAAGTGAACTTGCACAACTTGTTAGCATTACCCCGAGGGTAGAAAATTAGAGCGCCATTGCTGCCCTGACCGGGGGTAGGGTTTCTGACTCGACTAAATTTCTTAATTTTAACTGAGGTTTTTTTCAAAGAAATTTAGACCATATGACTTTCAGACTGTTTTTAATTTGCATTCTCAAACTCATTACTAATTCATGACCTCAACGACCAATCCGATCTCACCATTTGGGTCAGGTGGATGTATCTTGA
>JAADYU020000240.1:0-11020 GCA_011763375.2 Heteractis magnifica
CACTATGAAATGCGAAGGTCGGGAGTTCGAGCCTCCCCAGGAGCACTGGGATTTATTTTTAACTCATTAATTTTAAAGTTTATTTTGAGCTTTCATTTCTCATCAAAAAAAGAGCCCATGATTATTTCTTCCGTTTCACTAGATTTAATGACTCTAGGTAATCATTTTCACAAGCAAACTACGCAACCTCAGCTCATGTTTCACACGAAAAAGTGCGAAATCTTTTCAAGGGTTTTTCAAGCACGAAATCGATTTTTCGAGGAACAGAACTAGTATAAAAAATCAACAAATTCTTAAAAACGGAAATACATTTTAATGCTAACATGTTTTCTGTCTTTACTTTACTTATCTCCTTGCATGTGTAATATAATCTAGTTAGGAAGAAAAAAATCCATTTTCAATATTTTCCCTCTCATAAATCGATTGGGGTCTAGGTGTTAAACCACTAGGAAGCACGAATACAATCGTACGATACTATTAACTTTTAACAAAACGCCAAACTTTTCAAGAACCTCTTCCGAATTCAAGAACTTTTCAATGCTGTGCGGACCAAGCAGTTGAGTATTGTTCATTAGCGTTCTCACATCTTTTGGAGAACAGATGCAGTGCGTTGTTTACGATTATGAATACGCTGCTCATGAGTAGAGGACTATGCCATTAGACTACACCATGCACAAAGGAAAATATTACAAGAGAAAAATTGGATGAAATACAATAACTTAAACTCTTAAGAATGATACGAGAAATTGAAGATGCTTTAGGCTTTTCACGCGTTGGAAAAGTTTCAACAACATGACGTTTCGACTGCAGCTGTGGCAGTCTTCATCAGAATGATGAAGTTTGAGAAGGACGAAAATGTAGAAAGAGTGGTAAATTAAATGAAGGGTGTGAGTGTATTGTTCTCTGTTGTTAAGTCCAGGACAATGGTGATTAGTTAAGGCGGTTCTTAGGTCTTTGATGAGCTTGGCCCAAATGGCGGTAAGTCTGAAGGAAAACAATCAATCGATTTAACAATTAAAAGAGAAGACTCCTAAAGACTTGGACCAAACACATCAGACCTAAAAGAACGGCCTCTACTAATCATTAAGAATGGATGAAACGTACAGGAATTGAAGGACTAAAAGCTTTTTGCATGACCTACCGATGTTACTCTCCAACTCAGCTGTGGGCACATACTTTTGCACGACTTCAGTAACAACAGACACTTTACACGATGTTCCCTTGACAACAGCCATGTGATAGCCCACCCCGTACTTGTTCTTCAGAAAGAGTGAGCTACCACAACATTTGATTTGCCCTTCAGCCATGATAGCAATCCTGTCTCCAAGAAAATCAGCCTCATCCATGAAGTGTGTGGTCAGTAATATTGTTCTGCCTTGTCGTTGTTGTTGTAAAAGGTCCCACGTGAAGCGGCGGGCAGAGGGATCCATGCCTGATGTCGGCTCGTCTAACATGACAACCTAATAGCAAGTAAGCGCATCTTAGTGAATGTGCGCACGGAAGCACAATACCGTGATCGTGATGGCACCGTGAATGTGCGCACGGAAACAAGACACCGTGATAGTGATTGCAACATGAATGCGCACACGGAAGCACAATACCGTGATCGTGATGGCACCGTGAATGTGCGTACGGAGGCAAAGTACCGTAATATTGTGATTTCGCCGTAAACGTGCGCAGTTTAAGCTGGGTTTTTTTTTAATGACCTAACCTTTTAATCTGGTAAATAATTTCTTATTCATTATGATCCAATACTCTACCTTTGAGCCTGCTATAAGAGCGATTCCTACCGACAGCTTTCTTTTCATGCCACCAGAAAGAGCTCTAGTTTGTGTTTGTCGTTTATCTGCGAGACCGATGCTCTGTATCATCCTATCTACCTCAGACGCAACTCTCCTGCGAGGACATCCTTTAAGCATAGCAAAAAACCATAAATGCTCTTCCACCGTGAGACGATCGAACAGTACGTCGTGCTGAGGGCAAAGACCTAAAAAATACACAGTTAAATATATCAAAAGTTAATCGTAAAGCTGTGAGAATGTGTACAGGAAACCATATTGAATTATAAAAGAAATATTTAATATTAAAAAAGCTACAAACAAGCGCGCTGAACCTTGACAAAAAAACTTTTCCCAAGAAATATAATTAGAAGAAAACAAACAGTTTTACAAAGTTAATCGCTGTGTGAATGTGTGTAGTTGAACTGCACAGTCGAGTTGTTAAAGTAAGAAAATAAATAAAAAGGGTTACGAACAAACGTGTTAAACTCGTCAGTTTGCTCATTTTTAATTAAAGTTAATCGCAGTGTGTAGGAAACCAAAGTAAAACCAAGTAAAACCAGACTTTGCCAACGAACATTAAACACTTGTCGAGAATTTTCAAGAAACATTATTAGATGAACATAAACAGTTTTAGAATTTTCTTTTAAAAGAAAACACTAAAAGTATTTTTTTTCAAAAAAGCTTAACTTTTGCACAACATTTTGCATCATACAAAAAACGTCAATGACGCACGTACCCATTATCCCGCCATTTTCTCGAGCGTGCACGATACGGTTTAGCATTGTACCGCTGCTGACCACGAGAAACGCAGGCCCTGGGAGCAAAATTCGGGAATAGACCTCCTCGGCTTGGGCGTAATGTTTTCCCATTTCAAACCACGTGTCATTCCCTTGGGTTTTATTCCCTTGTTTCTCGAAAACGCTTGAGAAGATACGTTAATATGGATGAGCCTCAAACAAAGAATCGTATTCTCAAGGGAATGACACGTGGTCTGAAATGGGAAAACATTGCGCCCAAGCAGAGCAGGTCTATTCATTTGATTTTACATTTATATTTTACCTAAACTGCTTCGCACGCCAGCCATGTCATCTTTGATGTTACAGTCATTCACGAGAGCTGTTCCTGAAGTGGGTGAAAACAGTCCCGTCAACATTGACATAAGTGTCGTCTTGCCTGCTCCGTTGTGACCAAGGAGTGCTGTGATTTGACCTTCGTACATGTTGAGAGTAACGCCATCAACGGCAACTTTCTCTCCTAAATAAAAATAAATATAAATTAAAAATCTACAAGTGAGCCAGCCTGCGTTTTCTAAGTTTGGGACAGTCTAATTCGAAAATGAAAATTAGTTGGAAATAAAAAAATAATTTAAAAAAATCCCAGTGCTCCTGGGGAGGCTCGAACTCCCGACCTTCGCATTTCATAGTGTAAGCACCCTCGTGCACGCCCACACTGCTTATAAGTACGACGCGCTAACCGACTGTGCCACAGGAGCTCGGATATATAATTTATAATTTGAAATATTTATGTGCTTACCTGTACATTCTTTCATCGAGTTGTTTTAGGTATCACGTGATATCGACTAATTCTCATAACTTTTAAAATATTAATCTAATCAAAATCTTGTGCAAAAATTGTATCCAAACGCTCCTGGGGTGGATCTAACTCCTCGATTTCTTTTGAATGTTACGTGCTGTAAAGGCTGGTTTTCACTTGCGTCGGGATCGGAATCGGAGTCATAAGCAGTTCATAAAAGTAAAAACCGATCGTCATAAGTTGAATCGGAATCGGAAGCAGAAGCCTCGATTAGATGTTTTTGCATTGGAGAGAGCCTAGAGAACAGCATTGTGATTGGTTGTCTGCTTCTGCTTCTGCTTCCGATTCCGATATTCTGGTTTTCACTTATCGTAAGGATCGGAGTCGGAATCGGAATCGGAATCGGAAGAAAATGGAAACCTTCCGATCCTTCCGATTCCGATTCCGACGCGCTTATGACTCTGATTCCGACCCCGTTTTCTGGTTTTCACTTCGTCTTAAGCTGCTTATGACTCCGATTCCGATTCCGACGCAAGTGAAAACCAACCTTAAGCAAGCATCGTAAGATAACCATTATATGATCAAATATCAAATTACTCAAAAACGGCAGGGTATATAAGATACCTTTTTCAGTAGAAAAAGTCTTTCTTATATTCTGAACTCTTATTCCAGCATGAAGTCCTGGTGGGTCATTTTCAAGAAACTCCGACCCACCTGAGGCATTTGGAATCTCGCCGTTGTGTTCTGGATCCAGCTTTAAATAACAAAAGTAGGGGAAAAATTAAAACATTTTAACATAACGGGATTAACCAATCATCGAAAGTATACACGGGGGGCACCATGTGGTCGTGAGTTCCATATTCGGACACACTACATCAAATGTAAGCTGCTTTTAAGCTACTAATTAGTTTCTGTGCTTCAGTTCGAGGGTTTTACTCCAGGTTCTACGGTTTTCCTCCCTCCGCAAAAAAGCAACTTCTAAATTTCAATTCAATCATAGGAAGAGAACCATACGTTTGTTAACCGAAAGCTATTAAGTGTTACCCACCGAAAACGTGAATGCTACTGCTATCTGTTCTCGTCAAACAACTCTACTCGCGGTAAGAGGTCTCGCACCTTCTGTACTTCGAAGATTTTTTCCCAGGCTTCCAGCTTTTCTCAATTCATATCATAGTTGTGACTGTGATTCAATCCACATCATAGAGTTGTGATTGGATGTTTCACACGAAAATACGATTGGAAGCCATGCATTTCGGTGTTACTGGATACCGTACCGTGCACGTGCTGTAAGTCAATACTGTGTGTTTCTCACTCATACGATAACCATTCTTATGGGAAGCCATTTCAGCGTTACTGCATACCGTACCGTGCACGTGATGTAAGTCAGTACCATACATTTTCCACTCATACGATAACCATTATTATGGGAAGCCATTTCAGTGTTACAGCATACCTTACCGTGTACGTGCTGCAAGTCAGTATCAAATGTTTTCCGCTTATACAAAAAAAGTTGACTCATTCATTGTGAATTACGAGAATCACAACAAGAAGTCTTATCTTACCTGTTTGTTTGTGCCACACCAGTAGGTGGACGAAAAGGGAAAATACCATGGCTGAGGAGTACCATATTCACCCGGAAACACTGCTTCTACATACCAAGTAATGATACCATAGAGAAAAATATCTGCAATAAACATCAGTAAGACATATCCTAATGTCATGTCGTCATCAACCGATACTCCATCGTAGAGGCTTGACCACTGGACACCAGTTCCACGGCCCTCGAACTTGCCAATCAACAACGATCCAACTCCCATGCAACAGTTAGACAATAAGCAAGATGCGATTTTAAGGCCAAGGGACATCGTATCGTAGCTTTGTACGATGAAGTTATAAGGAGTATAAGAAATAAACCACAGGAAGCCGCCTGCAACTGCAGCGACGTTGGCCTTGGAGAAGAAAACACTCACTAAGAAACAGAACATTATCGATGACATGGAGTAGAGGAGGAGGAAGACGAAGATGAGGGTTGGGGAGCTCTGGTTGAGGACTCTGCCATTAGAAGAAAATTTGACTGTAAAGAGCACGCTGGCAAAAATAACTGCCACAAGGATAATGAGAAGGTACTTGGTGAACCATGCCACCCAGTGCATCCAGCCGCTCAAGCCCATCATTTTCATTGATTCCTGAAAATTCAAAACAATGAAACTTCTTGATTCAAGAATTTGACCATGACGGATTATCAGAGATGACACTGCAACAATCAAAATCGCAAAACATTTGAACAGACCACTTCCAGCAATTCCCAAAGCAGTTCACTTTGAAGGACAAAACAGTAGAATTTTATTCTCCTGATAATTGACAACTGATTGTTTTGTCGTTTAAATTGAAATGCTTTGGAATTCACTTGGATGATTACGAAACAATGGTTTCAAGTCGAGGTTGGCCTTGATAAATAAAAGAATCAAGTTCAGTCTTGACTTGGAACCACTGTTTTTTGATCACCCAAGTGAAAGATCTATTGTTTTAAGTAATATTTCAAAAACGAGTGCGAGTGTTCCTTGGAATTTCCAAACACGAAGCACGAGTTTTTGGAATTACTTTTCTAACGAATTAATCAAATACAAAAAAGAAAAGTCTCTGGAGATTATGGACTACTCCAACTGAAACAATATTAAGAATGGTCAGGCACCGCGGAGCGTAATTTTGATTGGGGGGGGCTAACGACTGCCGTAGGCAGGAGGCGACTGCCGAAGGCATGAGCATCTAGGGGGGTCAAAATGGTGGCCAAATTAAAACCCCTTCCCCCAAGCCCCCCCGGCTCTGCGGTGCCTGATGGTCCCATTATGATTTATTGTGTTGTCATATTGTTTACTGCACAAAATTTAATTGATGTATAAAGAATAAAACCATTAGTATAAAACTTTTGAAAATTCCTTCAGCATGAACGAAATGGCTTGTAGCGTAGTGGTAAGTCAAGGGCTGGAAAGGTTGAGGTTTGGGGTTCGACTCTCGATAAAATTACAAAACTCTTTAAAACATTTTTTAATGTACTAAAAAATAAAATTAGTCTAAAATGAGTTTTTTAAGGGACAATATTTCTAAGTTCACTATTAAACTTAGTATTTCAAGATACTTATAGGAGACAAGCGTAAGTAAGCAAAACATGTAAGTAACAAAAAATCCATAACTTTTACATAGCCTAGTGGACCAAAAATCAGTTTTCCAAAACGTTCAAGGTCCTGGAAAAATGAATGAATAAATAACGAGAAGTTTTGAAAGAATGAAATGAACTCAGAAAAAATCTGAGCTCCAGATGGGATTTGAACCCACGACCTTCCGTATACTGGACAAATGCATTATCAATTTCCAAAACTTTCCAAAACTTTCCAAATCCCGTATGAACCCTGCTTAATGAGTTTGAGAAGTGTGACGTCACTCCTAGGAAAAAGCGACTTCCGGTCGAAAAAGAAAATCATTTCTGTGAGGACTTTTCTCCGTTTTTGCTTCATAGCAGGAATTTTTGTACAGAAAATTGCTGCAGGCGAAGGATCGATTGTGAATAACATTTTTGGTTATAATTTAGCGGATCTTGTTAAAAATTGGACCTGAAATGTGTCACAACTGAAAAGCTCTAAGCCCAGTTATTTTTCCTAAAGAAGCAGAACTCAAGGTTTCTTCAAGGGAAGGCTCCAAGCTCCAAGATTTTTTCAATTTATACATATTAATAATAACCTTGACTTGATGAAACGACACTGGTTAGTCCTGGTGCCAAAACAAAGCAAAAGTACCTCCGTAGACCAAGTAATTACTTTTGCTAACCACTGATGGCAAGAAGGGAATAAAAAGCTACTCAAGAACCACATCCAGGTTTGTTAGACAGTATTCCAAGTGCATGGCGGGAAAGAGGATCAATGGCAGTATTAAACTGTACTCTTATAGAGCTTATAAGTTTTAATGTATTTATGGGTCTAATTTTTCACAAAACCCACCAAAATAAGGCCGGAATTGTTATCCACAACCTTAAAACATTTTACATTTATTTGCCGTGTTTCTTAATACAGTTCATCAAAGGCGAGGATCCAGAATTTATGAGAGGGGTGCCCATCTTCACCCTATTCACCCTCCTGGATCTGTGCCTGACCTGAATCACTCTTTTAGAGAAGCAAATTAGATGTACACCTCTAAAAATACACTGTATTTTGTGTAACTTATTTCTTAGATGAGACAGAAATCCTAATCCCCTTCCTTTCACTGAGGGTAATCCACTATCGGCTGATGAGAACTAGGATTGGCTGAGAGAACAAAACAAACAGATAATAAAACAAAAGAAGAAAGCAACTTGTCTTTTGTTTTTGCTTGCTATTGTTTGCTTCGTTCTGTTGCTTTGATGTCTTTTGTATTTTTCTCTTAGCCAATCCATGTTGTCCTTCAGCCAGTAGTAGACAACCCACCAAAGGCCTGAGGACATACTTGAAATTAGGGGGTAATGAGGTGGGATGGGGGAGGTGGGGAGGTGGGGAGAGGTTGGTTTGGTGGATTTCGCCACCCCTAACCCTTATGCACTGATACTGTAATTTAAAGGAAATTGGTCAATTTCTCTCCCCTCCCTCTAATGTCCTTATAATTCTGAATATGACTCATATAGAAAGGGTGCGTAATGGTTTTTTTCCAGGTGGTTTTTCTTTGGGTTTTCCTTCTGCAAAAAGTAACTCCTAAATTCCAATTCCCCCAATTCTATCATGGGACGAGAGGCACAGGTTTGTTAGCTCATAGTCAGCTATTGTCTGCTACCCTCCTAAAAAGGCCTGAGTTGTTTTTGTTGTTTATGGTTGTTGTTGTTGTTGTTGTTGCTGCTGTTGTTGTTGTTGCGTGAAAACTTAATGTGATGGAATTTGCCTTTCTAAAATTCAAAGAAAGACTGGGCACAATAAACTCTATCTCGTCCCCAAAAGCAATCCCAGAATCCAGTGCAAGATGGCAGCACTTTTTGATCCTGTCTCCAAATTCAGCCCCACAATTTTGTGTGGCAAGAGTTCATTCCAGTCCTTGGTTGAATTTCAGAAAGGTGAATTGGAAAACCCATTGAATTTTGTAAGCTAGTTAATGTGCAATTATAAGATTTTCATACCTTCAATTTTCTTTCTTTTTCATGTACAATATCCCGTACAATACACAATGCTGTGAATACCAGTGACAGTATCAAAAAAAAAGGCAGAGTCTGCTGAATGACAATGATGAAATTGTCTTGAATATAATCTGGATAAGGAAATCTCTGTAGTTTAACATCAACATTTAAAGAGCTTGAGCTTGAGCCTTGTCTGTATCTAAGAATAGCCATGTCAACAGCATTTTGAATAGTAAGGAATCCTTCGTCATAGTAATCTGGAGGCCCACCATGTGATGCCACTTTATTTCTTGGCCCAGGAATTCGAAATGAATTGAATGTGAGCTGAGTATTCCAGGAATTTGAAGGATCTTTACCAAATGCTTTTTTCTTTGTGTTACTGTTCCTAGCTTTTGAGCTTAATCGAAGCTTGTAGACAATATTCCCTTGCTTAGGAGTACTTTTGAAATATACTCCACCAAGGAATTTTGAAGCGATATCATTCTCTCCAATAAGAAAGTCCACCATTTCCTTTTCAGTTACAAATGCTTTACTTCTATTGAAACCTAAGTGGTTCAGATCAATTTTACTCATAACGTCCTCTACATCAGAAGTATTTGGTGCATAAGCAAAATTAAAGTTCTCTCCTATCAATCCTTCAGGAAGCTGACTGACATTAAATTGGTTGTACATTAATTCTGGTTCGTGTTTGTCTTTTATCACAAATGCTCTTAAAAGTACAAGGATTAAGATAAAGAAAAGTGGAACTGCAATCTCAAAAAATGTTCGTATTGGAGACTGCTTTGCCAGAGTCCAGTTTTTCCAAAACAGAAGACAAAACTGTCTTACTCTGCTCATGATGGTGACCTTGTTTGACTCTCTTTGGGATGTACAATATAATGGGTTCTTCTGGAGCTTTATTCCAATGTGTTTGGAAGTAATTCATGAAGTCAACTTCTGTAAATTGTAACAACAACAAACATGTCAAATATCTTGTTAAATACTTTTACAAAGTTGCCCTTGACATATTTATCATTATGCTGAACGAAGAAAATAATAACCCAAACAAGAATACAGGCATCAAGAAAGCATGTCACTTCTTAATTATTCTGATCTAAAATTTCATAGAATTTCTATTTATTTTTTAATTCTAAATGAAAGAGTAGCTTTCAACAAGCAAACATCACAGCTATACGCATGCAACAACAACACTTTAAAAAAATCATGAATAATTAATGAGGAAAACACAATAGAAATCATTGACCATGGAGGAGTTTTTAAATCTGATATAGAATTGTCTTCATTTGCAAAAACTTAAACTTGGATTATCTCTTCCACTTCAACTCCAGTAACCATAACATTAGTCACATGATTGTCTTTGGTGTTTGCTTAATTACTGGCTCTAATTGTGATCATAAGTCTAAAGAGATACACCTTATTCACTTATTGGGTACTCAATGTGTGGTTTTCTTTCTCTTAAAGCTATTGGTTCTTTTCTCCTCTCACTTTCTGATTGGTTAATTAACTTTCCCACTTCTATTTAAACCAACCTTGCCCTTACTTTACTCTTTTACTCTGACAAAGGGCGAAAGTTCAAAACGTCAGTAAAGTTAAGTATATTTCTCTTTTTTTCATGGTGTTACAGACTTTCTTTTATTGGTTATTGTATTCATTACACACCAACGCAGCCTATATTAGTTTACTCACTAGTTTCCATTTATCTTCCAAATTTAGTTCATTACTCAAAAATTCAGTAGAACATGAAAATATACCTCGATGTTTTTTAGGCCATCTAAAAAATGAGCAGCACGTGTTTTATCAAGTATCAAAAACCCTCGGCTTTGCCTTGGGTTTTTATACTTGATAAAACACTGCTGCTTGTTTTTTAAATACTACATACAGAACTGACAACATATTGATCTGCTGAGCCAATCACCTGTAATTACAAGTGCTGGTTGTCAATTTGAAATAAAAATGCTTTGACATAGCATCCTGAATTCCATCACTGTTACAAAATGACATACTGGGGTAGTCATACACTGTGAATTTCATAATCATAAGCAAACTATTTTAATTACTGTATCTTTTATAGGTATAAACAGGCAAGGGGCTGGGGAGGGGGGGGGACTATAACTCCCTGCCCACCACTTTTTATAACCAGTTAGCCAGATGCTGCTACCTAATTTTCAAATGTTGGTCCCCCCAGTCACTTTCTTTAAAAGGAAGCTGACATGCTGCAGCCATTGCTTGACCATGCAGTGAAAGTGTGAAAGCTAGCTATCACTTGTTTACAGCCCAAAGGATCAAAAGACTAAAGAATGGTAGCCATGTTGGTAGTGAAGACAAAAGGACCAGATGAGAGACCAACATGGCCTTGGTAATATTTCTTTATTGTACTTCGCCAAACAAGGAGCATACCGGTAACCATCCAGCAAAAAATAACTACAAAACCATTCCTTTAAGAATTTAAATGGTGCTTTCTTTTGGCCATTCTCTCAGTTTTATGTGTATCCTCAAAACTACTTACAGTGATCTAAAGCTTTAGCTTCTACACTAGTTTAGTAAAATGTTGTCAAGACCAAGAGTGACAAGTAACAAG
>JAADYU020000351.1:0-11017 GCA_011763375.2 Heteractis magnifica
TGGAGATGGAGATGGAGATGGAGATGGAGATGGAGATGGAGATAGGGATAGGGATAGAGAGAAACTCTTTTGAACTATATGATTTTCCGAGCAAAAAAATCTTCTTGCGCATGAAGTTTTTCTCGCTAAAAAGTGTTTGTTGCAAATCTACGATTGAGTAGAATGAAAACAATTGATTACTTTTGTTCTTTGTGAATCCGATTACTAGTCTATTCGATGATTCAGCTGCCGGCATTGTACACTTTTTACTAGTTTTCTTATGCTTAACCAGATGGCCCCACTTTCCTGCGGCAATCCCAGTTACGTCACTACCTTGCTGTCCAATCAACGGATGCGCACGACACGATGTTTAGATACAATCATAGGAGTGTTAAAACACTAAGAAAAGAAGAAAAAAGTAGTATAGACTGCATGGCGAGCTCGGCGTGGATTTTGAACAAAAATTTTACATATCCTTATATTCTACTAAGAAATTAAGAAGAAAATCAAATTTACATCTCCATCCAAGAATTTTGCTAGTGGAATCAGTTGTCATGAATCTACCAACTTCAGCTTGTATTGAAATCATCAATAAAGCTTCACGTAGTATCGTCGAAGGCCATTACATTGCTCTCTGTGTCGTCAACTCTGTCTTGGCTGTACCAACAACTGCTGGCAACGCTTTGGTTATCGTGGCTATTCTAACAACGTCGACTTTACAGACACCGTCGTATCTGTTACTGACAAGTCTAACGTTTACTGATCTTGCTGTAGGTCTTGTTGGCCAGCCAGTTTTTGTAGCAACGATAAAAATATTCATGGAAGGAGACGCACAGTCCTACCTGCCTTAAGGACGTTCATGGGCAAAAGATCCCATCGTCAGATATTTTTAAAACTTTGCCTGATGAAGCTACATCATAATAGAAGTAAAGTGAGCAAATAAAAAAAGGAGGTCACCGACTTCGTTTGGCCGTCAGATTGCGTGGAAGTTCACCCTTTTTGAGGTAAAACGCGTGAAAAATGCCAACATGAAAAGTCCGAGAAAAAGAAGCTACATTTTGCTGAAAAATCAATTGATCGTCCCCATGTTTCACAGGACTCTAGAAAACAACTCAATAATTGCTAAGCATTAAAACTTTATGTTGAAAATTAGAATTTTGGAATGTTCTTGGGCTACAAGTGTGAACTTTTAGCGTTCGCTTTACGTAAAATTCGATTCTATTTATGCCCAAAATATGGGATTTTGAAGTGATCTCATCGTCAGATTTCTTTTATTTTTTCTGTAAAGTTAGATATTATAAAGTAGTTTCAGAAAACAAAATAAAAAAGGGGGTCACCGACTTCGTTTTGGAGATATTATGACATAAACTTTGAATATATGGCCGCCATTTTGAATTTGATCCCGTTTGTTATATAAACAAAATCATCCAGGCGTTCCTCGCTCATTTGAAAGAGCTCGAACGCGCGCGCAGAAACAATGCGCAGAAACAATGCCCATGAACGTCCTTAACTACAATGTATTGTGGTTTAGCTTCGGTACAAACAACACCATATAAGGTATTATGAATGATACATGTTTGTACCGAAGCTATTTTCGCTATCTCGGAAAAGACCTATGTACATGCGCACTCCTTACTCATCTTAAGTCTTAAGACGTAGAGTTTTGTAACCGTTATAAACCGGTTCAAACAGGTTTTGTAACTTAAAGTAAATGGCTAGCAATTACTTCTGTTGTTGTTTTCTTTGGTTGAGGAACCAATCAAGTTGTAGCGGGATTGTTTAACCAATCATTAGAAAATCATAGACAAGTACGTCTTGCAAAAGCCTTGATTGTCTTACACGGAGGCCATTTTAATCCCTCTCCGTATAGCAGAAAAGACCTCTGCTAGCAGGGTATTTGTTCGTATAAAAGTGAACGGTATCTAGAACGTTTGATGACAAGATGAATGGTAAAAAAAAAGAGGTCTCCATGTTGGAATTGACAAACCATTTCAGAATAAGACAGGAAGATCTTGTATGGAGAAAGTTCCGAATCCGTGTCAACTGTGACAAAAAACGTACTGGAGAGGAATAGAATCAGCCCAGCAGAAAACGACCCAGGTCTCACCTCAAGAAAAATTAATCAACCGCCGACCTTACCCATGGACATCGATCCTGCAAATGATGGTGAAGAGGTTCAATTTCTCAGAGGGAACTGAAAGCAGTAAGAAAGGTCCAAGAATGGCTAGGCATATACAAAACGAGCCACAGAAAAACTCCAAGACGTGTTGGGCTATTGATGACGAAATCCCAGCGAAACGAGTAGAACCTGGTCGAACCAGAAGACATGGTACATGCAAGGTGGGTAAAATGAGGCCCAGAGGAAACGGCGTGTCGCACTCCACGATTTACAGAGAGCACAAGACGATGTTGGGGCAGAAGAAGATAAAAAAGGAGAGAACAGAGTAAACAGGCGGAAAGCTGGCATTGGTGGTTTGTCTGACGTATTCCATCAAGAAAGAATTTCTACCCAAGCGATTTTCAAACGAATCGGAAAAGACGAGTTCTTTTTATTATCGGAAAATGAACCGCAATTTATTTTGTAAAGCGTATTGATGAGTGGAGGCTCATTTAGAAACAGAACGTAATAGTAAGTGTGTACTATATTTTTCATTTGCTTTAAGGGTTTTTGTCCGGGTTCTCCGGTTTCCTCGGCTTCGCAAAAACCAACTTCTAAATTCTAATTCGAACACTAATTTGACCTTTACCAACTATTTCACGGGTTGGTAAAGTTGACGTTGTTAAAGCTCGAAATTGTACGTGTTTTCCTTATACTTGGAAAGTGGCTTTTATTCGAGGGTTCGTAAGTGATACTAAGAAAAAATAAAGCTACGCAACAAGAAGCATCTTAAAATAAAATTCCCTATTACAGAATTTTTTTTCAAATCAAAGATTGGATCATGAAGTTAAGCCTGGTTCACACTAGCGACGCAAGCATAAGTGCAAGCAGCATACGCAGACTCAGTACTGCATTTATCACCGAGGTGTGAGAAAAGACAAGCACCACTAATGAGCAGTACACTACTGAGTCTGCGTATGTTGCTTGCGCTTGTGCTTGCGTCGCTAGTGTGAACCAGGCTTTAGAATAAGCAGATTTTAAAATGTTTTTAGCGTGCGATTTTCGAGTAAAGATTTTTAAAAAAAACCCTTGCGCACACTTGAAGTGTTCTATCGTTGTCATACTAAACCACTACGTCATGTTTTTATTTTCATTCCAATCTTTACTTTATAGTCTTTAATCTTCTGGGTCAATTTATTGTCAGTATTAGGCATATATAATGTTTCAGGGTCATTTTTGTTAGTGTATATACCAGCCAAAAACCCTTTTGAGCCTACTTTAAGATGACGTTTTCCATTTTAGATGGCAAAAAAACTAAGACAAAAAAAAAAAAAAAAAAAAAAAAAAAAAAGCATACCCGTGGTACATTCATTTATTTATTTATTTATTATTTTTGTATTTCAAAATCAAAAACGTATAACTTTTTCATTCATTAAATTTTCAATCTATATCATAAGTTTTATTTTATAGTTCATTATATTTTTATATAGCATTATATAGCATTCGGTAGTGCCCTTCTCCGTGTACTTGTTTCCCAAGTGACCGTTTTCACCGCCGCATGTTGCATATTTCCCGTGTCAGGAACAGCTGTTTGAACCCTCGGTCCCTTGTACGAGAGGTTCTGTCGAGTGTTGAATGCCTTTTTAACTGAGGTCGATGCCTGGAGATACGAAGTGTTTAAAAAGAATCAGCAAAAACACCATTTGAAACGCAGGGTATCACCTATTATTATATTTGTAGTAATTATATTGTTTGTTACTTTTTTATGATATATCTATTCCAAACGTTCTTGTAACTGATTTTTTTCTCAACTGTTTTATGATTATGTGTAAATATATTGTACTTGTGGAAGAAAACAAATGAAGGGAGAACTCCCCTCTTCCCTGCGACGTAATAAACAACAGCTCCCTAAAAACTCGAAGATAAATTTCATATCTCCGTGGGCCCATGTCTTTATTTTTTTGAATTTCTATGTGTAACATCCTCTATGTATTCCTACCCGTTTTTTGCTCTTGATAATGTTGATGTGAAATCGTTGTTCTTCCATGCAAGATCGAATTTCTGGGAAAAACTGATCCCGGATAGGTGGGAGGATGGTCTTGCCAGAAAACTTTGAAGCTGTTTCAGAAGCTGGGGGAAAAATAATGGGAAATTTAAGGCCCGGACACGCGATGCGAGGTTGCCTGCGATGTTGCTTGCAAGGGGGAAGCCGCACCGTGTGCAACTGTTGCGCGCGACGTCGCAAAAGTAAGTAGAACCCGTTTCTACTTCTGCGACATCGCCGGCGACGTCGCGCGCAACAGTTGCACGGGTGGACACATGGTGTGATTTCCCGTTGCAAGCAACGTCGCAGGGAACGTCGCATCGTGTGTCCGAGCCTTTTAAAATAATTCTCCTTTCCGAAGTTCAAAAAAGGACTGGGCACGAACTACCACACCTCCAAAGTCATTCCCAGAATCCAATGCAAGATGACGGCACTTTTTTATTCTTGTCCTTAATTCTGGAACGAGTTCGTTTCCAGTCCTCCTTTGAATTTCGGAAAGGCGAATTAAGATATCAGTTAATTCTGACCAAGTCTCCCTTCCCAATCGCACACGTCTGAACAAACCTTTCTTTTTTGGTGGTACTACCGGAAGCTGCTGACCAAAAGTATTACGGATTTGTGCCTCGACTGCACGAGCCGCCGCCAATCCTAGGTTCCCTCTATTGACGTCACTGATCGTTTTCCCAGGGAACAACCGAGAAAATATGGATATAACTTCTTTGTTGTTGGGATCGAGGTATAGACACTTTAGGACATCTTCCCTGGAGCCGTCGCTGTCCTGTTCAGAGAGAATACAGCTTACGTTGAATCTTGAATTTTCGTAAGGAGAATTAAGGCTCGAACACACGATGCGACGTTCCCTGCGACGTTGCTTGCAACGGGGAAATCGCACCGTGTGTCCACCCGTGTAACTGTTGCGCGTGACGTCGCAGAAGTAGAAAAGAGTTCTACTTTTGCAACGTCGTCGGCGAGGTCGCGTGCATCAGTTTGCACAGCTGTTAGTACAGTTGAGCCTGCAATTTTGTTTTAAGAATCATTCAAGTAAGTCTATCGGGTCAATACAATGCATAATATCTCATTTGCATCTCATCTGTTGCATACATAATATCTGCTATAGAGGTTTTGCACGGCAGTCATGTTGCATGGCAGAAACAATAAAATAGTTTTACATTAGAAAGAATTCAATCCCTTAGGGGAAAGAGATTCTATTGTTCTGCCATGCAACATGGCTGCCGTCACGTGGTCGTGCAAAACCTCTATTATAGTAAGCCTCACCTCAATCATGTATCTGGCCCTAGCACGTGACAGATAATAACCAGCAATCTTCGGGTTATATTTGAGCGCAGTACTAAGATAATCTATGGCTTCGAGGTAATGGCGCTCGTAATACTCCAGAATGCCAAACTCGTTGAACACGACTGACAGGCGTGACATGACTGACATGTCCGTTGGGTCCATCTCGAGGGCTTGTTGGTAGTCGGCTAGAGCAAAGTGGAGCTCATTGGCGCGAAAGAAACAATCTGTGACAAGAAAAACATGAAATGATTCAAGCCTACATGTACGTACGTGCTTTGATCTGCGTCATCCCTTACTTAACTCTGCGCAATCGTTTTATCTTGTTTTAAAGTAGTTAAGCGATTTACCACTAATTAGCTGGGGGGGGGGGTAGGGGGTGCATTTTATTTTTTCGAACCCTCCCCATACAGGATGCAAGAAGTAATCTGGCCCTCCCCTCGACATGTGGATGCCAAAAAAATGTGCGCCCACCCCGAAACACTCGCAAAATTTTCGATACCCCTCCCCTTTTGAGGTACATAATAAATTATGACCCTCCCCTTATTTCAGTGCACCCCCTTCCCCCACGCTAATAAGTCTCTAAGTGAATGTACAGTTGTTGACTGGTTGCCAAGGAGATAGAGACTGATTTCTTTAGCGGTGTACACATCCTACACTGAAGCCCTACCCATCCATACACCTTGGTTCTTGTTCTCCAAGGTTTATTTTGATCACGTACCTCCACGGTTAATGTAGAGTCCCTTTTCGTTCTTCTCGCCCTTGATAGCCTTGTTCAACAGTACGATAGCCTCGTCGTAAAACCCCTTGCTGTAAACGACAGTCAATGTTTAATGTTACCAGCCATACATCTTTGAAAAAACTTTATTTACACAAACACTTATTACTGGCGTTTTAAGGCGTTCGCGGCCATTGTTACTGTGCATCCTTTCGAAGCGCGCGCTTCGTCCCAATCGTCTCCAAGAAGTTTATTTTAACATTATCGTCAAGCCATAGGTTCTATACCTTTTGTCACTCTTTCACGCACTATTATTATTTCCCACCCTTTTGCCTTTTCGTTTATTAACTTCTTCAGTCCACTACTTGTATGTCTGTGTTTTGAGAGTGATGGCACTTAACCCGTGAAACAGAAACTAATAGTTAAAGTTTAATAAACAAATAGACACAAAAGAAAACAATGGAATTAGTTTCTACTAATCTCTATTAGACTAATAACTATTTCACGGGTTAGAGTGATTTTATTTAACCCGTGAAAAAATAGTACGCATAATAGTTAGTAGTAGACTCTAAACCCATTGTTTACTTTTGTTCTTTATCAACTAGTACTAACTAAATAGTCATCTTTCTTTCATGGGTTAAATAAAATCATTCTAAGTACCATCACTCTATTACAAGGTTGTTAGTTTTTCAAATAAGCGTGACGTACATAGACAATAGACAACAAAGCGCGTGCTATATGAAAGGTCGATCTACTCGCGCTCTAACAATACAATATATTTTAGCATCGTTATCCAAACGAAGGCGCGTCCATCAGGCTCTTGTTTACCATATAAGGAAATGTGCAGTTTGCTACCATTACGCAAATTAGAGTTTATTTTTGATTAGATACCATAGCAATTAGCTTACCTAAAACATTCCACAGCGAAATCATTATAACACAGCAAGAGCTGTCTTTGGGCTTCTTTATGAGTTGGATTGGATTCCTCGTGGTCTGCTTTGTCCATTGCTAGAAGGAAATCATCAATGGCTGCATTGAAATCAGCATTTCGTCTGTGTAAAGCTCCTCTGTAGATAACAAGACAGATAAACTTCTACAAAGAGATCCCACTTACTACCCAGATCTGAAGAAATTTCATAGATCATGCGTGGGAGAAATAGTCACGTGACACTCGGTTTTTTAATACTTTTCCAAAATATTTATCGAGTTTAAGAGTTACTTCACATCTTACTCCTTTTTGCCCACATTTTTGTCTCTAGCATTTTTAGGCTCGCCGAAATAAAGACGCTCAATTGCATAGCGCTAAATACCTGAACACGTGATATTCCGGGACTGCAGGGTTCGTTTCCAAGGCAACAGAAATCTTGGTCAGAGCCTCCTTAACTTTTCCAACTAGAAGAAGTTGCACTGCCTAAAAAATACAACATTTGTTTTTTCATGAAGTTTGATGAAAAAGGAAAGAAAATAAGGACAACATTTTGGTCTAATAAGAATGTTACCTGTTGGTTATCTTCTTTGCTCCTATAAGAGGCGCATAAGACCTCTTGGAGGTGCAAAAAAAAAAAAAAAATAGTATTCTAATAACAAAAATATTTCAAAAGGACTGACCTGTTGTTTGCTGTCCTTTCCTCTTTTCTGTAGCAGTGCCATCAATGTCTTGGCTTCCTCGTTTTCTGGATCTAGTTGTAATGCATCTTTGACATCATAATAGCATAAAGTGGACTGTAAAAGAAGTCACAATACCAGGACTTTAAACTCCTTACTGCAATTCCCATTATTCTGTGAACTCAGACATTTCAACGGCTTGTTTCAAAATTGTTTTTTCCCTGCCGTCAATCAAACATCAGTCGGTAGCCTTTAAATTTTGACTGGCAGCAGTGAAAATCCAAATTCCAACAGGCAGCTCACAACCACCAAGTTTGCAGAATATTGAGAATTGCATAAAATAATTCTGAATTGCTAGAGAGTAGAGAGATTTCTTATACTCAATCTAAGAAATCAATAGAGTGATTGCAATAATATTAGTCTAAAAGAGGTTAGCAGACACTAATTCCATTGTTTTCTTTTGTTGAGATTTGACTATTAGTCATTGACTATTAGATTTTGTTTCACTGATTTATTGCATGGTCACTCTACTCCTCATTTAGTTTTTCAAGTAAGTGACTTACATTTCTAAATAACTCATGTAGCCGTGCTCTCATTATAAACAGATCTGGGCTGCTGGTATCTTCTTCAAGTCTTTTGTTTATTAAAGCAAGACATTCACCATGTCTTTGGAGAGCAGACAAGCAAGCAACACTAAAAAGTAACCATAATGGTAGGTAACGAATTTACTATAAAGCAGATTTCATATGATTTCTTTATTTTGGGGATGCATTTAATTTTAATTAAGTGGTATTTTCATATTTTCAAAGTTAGCTTGATCAGTTTTCTAGAATCTCCTTTCTCCAATTCAGAATCCACCCCCTCCCACCAAAAAAAATCAATCAATCCAAGAAATTTTCATACCTTCTTGTGTGATATCCAATAACATCTGGTTTCATTTCTGCTGCTCTCGAAAAAGATTCCAATGCCTCATTATAAAGTTTTTGATCAAATAAACACTGTCCTTGGAAGAAATAAATAAATGCAAGCCTTGCATAATATTCATCATTATCTGGGTCTAGAATACATGCTTTTTTATAGTTCAAAATTGCAGATTGAAAGTCACAGATTTGAAGAAATGATTCCCCTCTAGCAACATAGTACTTGATTATCTCTGGTTTTAATGATATAGCCTTGTTGAAGTACAATATTGCTTTGTAATCTTCATTACTGTTGGAAAGCTGAACTCCATCTCTAAAACTGTGGAGAAAAAGGGAAAGTGTAATAACATGAAATTTAGAAAAAAATCAAAATCATAGAAAAATTATTTTTACAGCAATTATTAAACAATCCTAGAGATTTTAACTCTGTTTTAAAGCTATAATAATTCAGGAAGCGTATTTTACTATACATAATTAGCTTTATTTATAATAGAGTTACAAGTATAGAGCATTAACAAAGACTTATAAAACAGCTTGTTAAAAATAATTCATGAACTAAAAGCCATATAACAAGTGTTTCACGCTACTAGTGAAATAATACTGGTTGTATAACTAAAGAAAAATCAAAGGATAATAGGTTTTGGTATCTAAAACTTACTGTTCTTCAGCTTTGGTGTCCACAACGCTCTGTACAGTAAACGCTATTGATTTTCTTCTATAACTTGAAAATGGTGTACTTGTTGTTGTAACAAGCTCAACTAATCGGAAAGAATTTACAATTGTTTTACGTCTCTTACGTTTCTCTAAAGCAAGTTGAACGCTCAACTCATTTGCTTGTTCTGATTCTTCTTCTCCGCTGTCAGATCGATCAGAGTCATTTGATCTCAAAGCCAAAGTAGTTTCTTGTTGTTGTTCATCTTTCTCGGGTAAAACAAAACGAACTTTTTCTGGCTCGTTTTCGGGTGTATTTTCCACTGTTTTTCTGCGATTTGCTCCATTACTGGATCCAGTAGGTGTTTGTGCTGACATCTGAGGGAATTAAAGGATTCTCAAACCATTATTCTAGCCATGATTTCTTGATTCCAGTCACAAAGTCAATTTGGTGAATTTTTACTTCCTTCACCAAGCACATCCGCCATGTTTGGATACCGTTGCTAGGATACCACAACCAGCTGACTATGTATCGCTGGCTCAAAACCTTTTTTATTCCTACGTAAAGGATTTATTATTAATTAGCGAAGAGGTGGAGGGGGGTTTGGAAATAAGAGGAGGGTCATCATTTTTTATATTGCAAGTGTTTCGGGGTGGGTGCACATTTTTTCTTATTCATCGAGGGGAGGACTTGATTATTTCTTGCATCTTGTATGGGGAGGGGTCGAAAAAATCCTCATAGTAAAAATGAAATGCACCCCCCTCCCCCCGTTAATTAATAATAACTCCCTAAGGCTCAGTCATGCTTTATGAAGAACATTCCTCAAGCGATAAGTCATCTATTCCGGCGTCTGAACGATAACTCTTTCCAACAATTCCAATTATCGATAGCTACAAAGAAATGAAGCATAACATTAACTAAAACTTGGATGTGAGGATTAAATTTATTTTACCAAGACAGGGGAAAGCCTGGAAATCATTTAAGGAGAGGAGTCTATTTTGTAACGAAAATCTATTTTTGTTGTTCGTTTAAAAAAATCGTTCATGTTCTCTTTTCTTTTCCATCCTTTTCATTCATTTTTTCTTTCTATTTACCTCACCTTTTTCTTTTCTCCTTCTTTTTCCTTTTCCGTCCTTTCTCATTTCTCATTTTTATGTTTTATCATATCTTTTTGACAAAAAGTTTCGAAATTGTTTAATATATACCTTCGCCCGTCCATTTCCAGATAATCTGACGATGGTTTCTCTCCACGCATTACTCTGGGGTCCAGTCTTCTCAAAGACATTACGGCCACCGACAGAAACCCTCAGGGATCCCATGTCTACTCCATGCATGTGATAGAAGAACTTCAGGCAAGTGTTTCCACTGAGATTGATATCTTTTGATAGAATTGCCACGTTCCCTTGCTTCAAACCCGAGGCTTCAGTGTAAAGATAAAACCCTGCAAGGTGAAAAGTGAGCTTTAATAAAGATTTGCAAATAACTAATTAGTTTAATGCCTCCTAAATAATGGCTCAGGGGGTGAATCCAGGGATTTCATTGGGTGCGAAACCTCCCTGAGGTGAATTACTACAGTCATTTGGTACTCGAGTCCCGATCATAAATGGTGCACTGATAATTTATTGCCAATAGACCAAAATGGCGGCCGAAATTTAAAATAAGTTAAAGTTAGAAACTAATACCAACACTAGAAAGAGCACCTCAACTT
>JAADYU020000462.1:0-11015 GCA_011763375.2 Heteractis magnifica
ATTATTATTATTATTATTATTATTATTATTATTATGCGTAGGAGACTATACCTTTGGTCACGTGAAAGAGTCTATATTACTGCCGGCTTTCAGTTCTTTTGCATTAAAATTGAGATGAATTTGCTCGTCATATTGAGTTTTTCGCTAAGACGCACATGAACTGGTACTAAAATAGACCTGAACTTTTATCTACGATATTGTCATATCTTATATTTGGCCTAAGGACTTTTATTTCGAGTCTAATGGCCTTCCAATGCCACCAATAATTAAAGCAAAAAGGGGACCCGGCATTCATAGCCTGACGGTTTAGCTTCCTTCAGATATCTTTTTCAAAAGAACCGAAAACTAGTACATAAAAGAAAAGACATCTATCGATTAACAAATATTTTCCTGTTGCTTGGTCTTACCTTATCTATCATTGCTAATTAGTTTTGTTATAAAAGGCGTTTATAGCTACCAAATGTGCTATCGAAAAAGTTGATCCTGTTTAAGAAAGTCTGCGGGCTTTGCTTCCGGAAGTGAATAAATTTTTCCCGCCAATTTACTCCTTGCCGACGCGTTTGGCACTCACTTGGAAATAACTAGATTTGAAATTCGAGTGAGAGGTTTAAAAAGTAAGCTTTCTTTCTAAAAAACTAATCTTCCTTAAAGCCATTTAGGAGCCAGAATATTGTTTAGATAACCTGAGAATAATTTAAGGATGAATGCTGTGGGGTGAATGTCTGTTCCTTTGACCTCAAGGGAAGTTGTCTTCAAGTGTGATTCCAATTAGTAATGGCGTAGGCAATTAAGTATTGCCCAAACAGCAAGACAGCTCGAAAACATAAGGTATTATAAAATAAATAAAAGCCTACCTATCTTGGCTTGGGCATCGAGACTGCATGAAAAATTTGCTATGATAATAAAGTCATGGCTTAACTGTAATAATTAATATAAAAAACCCCTCAGTTTGAGTAATTTTTCTAGCACGAAAAAAGGTTTGGCTCGGTGATTTACTAGTTCTGGTATGAAAGCAAAATTCTTTTATATGTATATGCACAAAAGGATCACACACACACGCACAAATATTTCGCTTCTTTTTCTAATGTAATAATAGTCCTAAACTTCGCCTGCGATATATCGATGCTAAAATTCCAAAACTACAAAATAGCAAGCGGTATTATCGAAGGAAGGAAGCTGTCACGTTTAGTATAAACAGCTAATTATCCTGCCTAATAATAATTCAATGTATTTATTGCTGGGTTTTGTACGGCGGGGGAGAGAATGTTTTTTGTTTTTGACAAGAAAATAAGACAAAATGGTAAAGATGTCACTATATAAATACAAATGAACAGCTAAATTTTCAGACTAAAATCTAATTCAAGAAATATCTGTAGTCGATGGTGGATAGCAGAATTAATATCAATTGATGGAAAAAATAGGTGATGAAAATTTAATTTAATTGATATCGATTAATTGGTTTTCAATGGCATAAAAAATCGTCTCGAGTCTTACTGCATATTATTAATTGAAAGTGTAGACGAGACATTTTCTTGACTGAGAAATATGTGATAAGAAATTCATTTTGTCCTTTTCCCGTCTCTCTCTTTCTTCAATCCCCTTTTTATAGTTGTTTACTTCAATTTTCATTCTTTTTTTCTTTATTTCTTTCTTTAACTACAGCCTTGTAATAGTTCCAAGCTAAGCCCTTTCTATCTTTTTTCCCTTTTTCTTTTCTTTTCTTTTGTTTTTTTCTTTCTTTTCCTCTATGTCATTCCTCCATTTTTTCATCGACCCTTTCCTTTCTTTTAGTTAACCACATTTAATAAACTATTCCAAAAGTCTTCCTTCCTTTTTTATTTTCTTTCTTCTCCTCTTTATGTTATTCATTCATTCATTCTTTCTTTTTATTTTTTCCCCTTTAAACCGGAGCCATTTAATCGTGCCAAATGTCATGAATATTTTTTGTTTTGTGCCATTACTTTAATGAACTATACTATAGTATACTCTATTCTCCATTTTGCGATGAAGATAGTACACCATATTAGTGTCTCTTCGAAAACAAACCACAAGACTCAAACTATTTTACTAAATCCCTATCCCTACCGTAAATGAAAACTCCACTTTAGTATTTATTTCTTATTCTAAAAGCTACCCATATACCAAGGAAAATAAAACAACTAGTTTTTCTTTTTTTTCATTTTTAAGTGCTTTAAAAAGTTTACTTACCTTGATGTAGATATTATATTTAAAAGGGTCGTAGATATTGAGGTTTCAGTCTGAAATGATAAAAGAAAAGAGTTTTAAACATACACTTCTGCCCACGAGTGAGCAATGTTGCATTCATGAAATGGCAGCCAAATGCCTCAAGACGAGTGTCAGCCAGTCCAATCTCTTTCCCTGTAGCGTTTTAGTGGTATATAACTGTTAGACGATGTTCATGTACATAGAGCTTACCCCTGGTTTGTGGTACGGAAAGAAGCCCACCGAATAGCCCATCCCAAAATTTCGCCTCGCTTTTATAGCGATCAAAGCGTCAACCAATTATGTTACGTAGAAAAGCTACGCTAGCAAAACCGGAAACAAACCAAATTACTTTTATATTCCGCCAAAGCCATTGAACCTGTAGTTTAGTTGGCTGAATAAAAAATTTGTGTGAAGTATTCGAATGACGTGTTCATTAGTAGGATTAAACAACGAAAGAGACTTGGATTATCTACAATTTGAAACAAAACAATATAGATCTTGATCGTGATCCTTTTTACGTAGAAAGAAATGTCAATCATAAATGCACAACCAATCTTGAAAATGTATAATACAAGTGTACGTTCAGTTCTTAGCATGAAATCTTTCTAGATGGTTTGTAAATCCTCACGTATACTGTGGAGTCGCGACAGCCTTCTGATATCAAAAAATGCTATACCCACCCACTCCACCTATATTAACTTTATGTCTTGTCTTTGTAGCTGTTTTTGACAAAATGAGGCATTCATTTGCAATTATCTTAACCAGGACAACAAAAATACCTTAGGTAGGCGTTTTTAGATAGTTTAGTTTTATGGAGTTTTACTTCATTAGCATCAAAGAAACCTATCATTGCGTTTTCGTTCTAGTGAGTTCGTGAAGATATTCTTTCTTATCTAATACTTCGATTTCGTGTCGATTGTTGATAATTACTAAGCCAACCTTCATTCGCTGTCATTAAGCACCCAGAGGCTTAATTTTGTAGCCTTGAGTGTCAAACCAAGGAAGCACGTTAATAAATAATAGTCTGCACACTTGACCAGTGAGTGGTTAAAAGATCTCTCTGCTGCATATCCAATTAAGCATTTTTGCCCTTTGCACGAAGAGGCTTTATGACTAATATATATAGACCATTAATGCCAGTAATCTAGTATTGAATGGTCAGTGTGTATGGTAGGTAAGAGTAATGGTACTTCAAAAATGACTCTCGCGAATATCGGCTTTCAGAGTCGTACATTAGGTTGCATTCATTATGTATGGCTGAGGGGGGAGGGGGCAGGTGAAATTTTTATATACTAGGAAAATTTTAAGATCCCCCCTTGTAATAAGAAAGAAAGTCATGTATCCCCCCCCCCGTAGGTTTTAATAAAACTTTGCATTCCCCCCTCAATGTCCAAAAAAATAGAAAACCTCCCCATTAACTGATAAGAAAATTTTCAGATCCCCCCTGAATTTCACCTGCCCCTCTCCCCTCAGTCATACATAATGAATGCAGCCTTAGTTTTTTATTTTTTATTATTTATTTTATTCATTCATTTATTTATTTATTTATTTATGGAAATTCAATTTGGGCTGTTTAGCTATTAGGTTACACTGACCAGAGATTGTTTTTTTTTATAGTGAAAAGTTTTTAACATCCCTTCTGCACTTTGGAAATGAATCCAGTTGTGTGAATTGATTGTGTCTCTATGCCTGGATAATGCACACCTAGTTGACTATTTAGCTTTTAGTACGTCATGATGGCTTGTTTGCTGGGCTACTTTTAGTTTTAAAAGCTTTAGGGGAAAAAAAAAAAAAAAAAAGAAAAGAAAAGAAGAGAAAAGGAAAAAAAAACTTTGAGTGTTTTGAGGAAAACCGGCAGAAAGAAAGAAAAAATTGAATGAATGAAGAAAAAGAAGCCAGATAGAATAATGATAATTTTCCACTGTATTAACAATTTCGCACCGCTGCCACCATCCTTGTACAACAATACAGCAAAAACTAATATATTTAGTATATTGACATATGATATGCAAATAAATTAGTATAAAAATGAAATAAGCTTTTGAAAAAAAGCTGTCAAAATCCAGAATTAGAAAAAGAAACTGGACAACAAGCCGAATGACCGATAAAAGCAAGGTAGACTAGAAACTTCTCGATTTATATCGATAGCTAATGTTATGGATAGGTTTACAAGAATTACCCACGTGTTTCAGTTTCGCATAGATGATTAAAAAGTTTGAATCAGTAAATCAAAATGAACTAAAACATTTGGTTCCTGAAATAAATAATTGAACTGCAACCCTTCCTGTGAAATATTTATTGTCCAAACACAAAACTCTTCATTCCTGAAAATTAACTTTGATATGTCTTGTTTTTCTTCTTCTTTATTAGAAAGAGCCAATATTTCATAGTTGGAAAGAAATGTCAGTTCAAGGCTATTCTTAACTCAACTCTTAGCGCTAGTTCGAGGTATCTCTTGATCAATCTATATCGTTACATGCATTATTCATTCAAAAATATATAGTTTTTCATACATCTGTTCAGCAAATGCCGACCCTCCTGAGTCGATCGAATCTTCCGTAATGCGTCAATAACAGTTCAGTGCTGTCCAAAGTTAATTCAGAAATAGATAATCTACAAGTCCAGACAAATTTAGGCTCCAATTTTCTTCAATATATATATTTATGTATTTTGCTACAGATCAGCCTATTGTATAAAGGAAATGATTTCATAATGAGAACAAAAACCAAAGCAATCAAAAATTTGGTGCTTCAGTGATCAAACACATGTTGGAACTGACACAACGGTAAAAAGAATTAGAGGTATATCTATGAGCTATCAACACTATCATTAACATTTTGTACTGATATTTGGATCCTAAATTATGATAAATCTGCAAGCTGCTTTGGGGTATATTGCGCTGGCTCGACTATCAACGGCAAATTAACAAGCTCATCAGTAGAAAAAGGAAATTATGAGTTAAAGATAAAAAGCTTTTGACTCGTTAGAAAATGAAAATTATCTTTCGTATTTGTTTCTCGTGGGGTAAAGTTTTTTTTTCCTTTATCAATTCATTTTTTCATTTTTCATTTTTTTGTTTCTTCCTTTTTTATTTTTCAGAAACCACCAGTCTTGTAGTCAAATCTAAAACCTTTTAAATAAACTGGAATTACATTAACAATAATTCCAGATCTGTCTTGTCATATGTGTTTTTGTTATCCATTCTAATGGGACACTCGAACGATCGTTTATCCCTAAGCTACTTAATCTAATCGACTAACACAAGATGAGATTAGCAAGCCAAAAGTTATTTCATCCGAAATTGTAATTGATGATTCTGGTACACACATGACTTAAAAAAGTCGGTCCCTCACAAGACCGAAAACCAAGTCTTAATCAACATTTTATTGAAATTTATATTAAGATTTATCTTGTATAGTGCCGTACTCCCCCTGTTCAATATCCCAAATAAGTCGACCCGAGTACTTAAGAAATGCTTAATTAGACGTAATCTACGCCTAGCGCTCTGATTGGCTGGATGAAGACAAGGAAAGCAGTTTTGACATTCAAGGATTGTTGTAGATTTTTTCTTTTAGCTATTTTGGCTCGCCTTTAATTGAATTATCTAACACTGGAAATACTCTAATTCAGTGAATCTCTGAATGAGACTTCTATCCGGCTTTTAGGCTGTCACGTGAATGCCAGCTGTCTACACACCGGCTTCCAATACTCAAATTCTAACAACTCCTAATATTGGCATCGTGCTACATTCTTTTTTCTTGGCTTGCTACAAGGACCGCAGAAACCAAATTCCTTTATAGAATGGTGATATGCTATTTGACCACAAAACTTGCGGTCACACACAAACACTTTCGTTTTCGAATCACCAGAAGATCTGGAATTGATTTATGAGAGAGCTAGGGATGAAACAATTGACCAATTCAATACTAATCTACATTTTGCTTGTATCGTATCTAAATGTTTCGAGAGAAAAGGGGAGTTGCGCCCCGCTTCTCTGTAAGTATGACGTTTGACACTGACATTGACATGGTTTTCCTTAAACGCAAAGATATTACTTTAAAATGCATGCTACAAAAATATAAGTAAGAAATGACACGAGAACACCGAGTAGAAACACTCAAGTCTTGGCGGGCGTCAATCGAATGCTTTTGCCATTCTTCTACTCAACAACTTATCAGCGAGAGCCTTAATCGCGAGAGTTGCCGCAATTCAGTATTCCAATGCTCGAGAATTTAAGTAATCTTAACTTTTGTGCGTTTTATTTTTCTTTTAAACCGACCTCAATTCGTCAATTCAGTGTGTACACTGTTCTTGTACGTCATGATTATCAACAAATCCAACCACAGTGAATTGAATTCAATTTTATGACAAATTTGAAACACAGCTTTTTGCATTATGGAATTTCAGTTCCGGCCAAAAAAAAAAAAAAAAAAAAAAAGGCAAAAAATCTAAGAACAAATAAAGTCAACTCCAATTTATCAAATCTAAAACAATAAAACAGTGCTATTACTTATTTTTTTCAAATTAATTCCTCTATTAATTCGCTGCTGTTGGATTTTTCGGTTTTACAGTGCTGTAGCACCTTCCTCTATCGATTTCCTTCTCGGCTTTCACTTTCCATAGGCATTAGGCTCTAGAATTCTAGATTTATTCCACATTTGTAACTAAAAACTCTCATTTAGTTTCAGTTTTCCTGACATCCTTATTAAGAAAAATGTATGGGCCAAACATTTGTTATTGCAAACGCTACCTGAGAGAATTGAAATTAAATTGGAGAATGTTTTTTCTTTTGTATTTTGGGGGAACAAAGCTGTCATTAGTTTATTGTCATTATAAATGGCAAATAACTTTTACTTTTGAGTAATCAATATTTTATATCATATATATATATATATTATATATGTATTTTTTAGTTGATGTCCATTTTTTTCAGTGGTAAAACTTTCATCGATGCTATGAGAGAAATGGTTAATTTTTCAAGTCTTGTTGCGGGAAATTCTACACTTTGACTTTTTATGAATGAATGTATGAAATCATGACAAGAGTGACCGCTTGAAGTTTATAACAGCGTAACGATTGAATAGACAATTTGGTTTCTGAAAAATTCAGGGGGAAAAAAAACTAAAAACACATAAAATATCTTTGTCACTTGAGGCTTTGAAAGTGATGCCAAGAAAGTTAAAAAATAGGAAATTCAAAATTTGAAAAGGTGGTTCTAGTGACTGATACATATATTCAGTTTTTCCTTCCGATGAGGGATTGATCTGATTGTGTATAATATCATTCAGCAGCGTGAAGGAACACAAGCTACACTAGTTGTGTCATCATCAGTCATGGTCCCCACAAAAGGTATTGAAGATAAAACAGACAGCCTTAGAGCTGTAAATACCGATGAAAGAATTCAGAACAAGTCAAATCTAAAACAGTCAACACTTACGGAGATAGATGTCCGCGGTCCTTTCGATCAATTGTTCGTGATAATCAGTCTCGTATGGTCATATATAGTCTGCACTCCTAATTTTATGCAGATATTTGGAGGCCAGGACGGGCCATTGGACAGGTGATCTACTTGCTCATGTAAATTACAAACAAGATCCGGCCGACGCGTTCTCGGATTTCTGCCGTTTCTTCAACATGTTAAACATTGTGTTTGTTTGAAGACGGATGAAAGGCATCTCAGCTTATGAAATAATATAATTAATCAATTTGAATCTCGGCTCTGATAAGCTGATCTTAAGCTATCGGCCTTGTTCGGTGTAACCACAAGTACTGGATTTTCTGATCCAGCACGTTTTTCACCCCGAGAATCCATCTTGACTTTTTATTTTATTTTCGAAGAACCAAACTCCCATCTCGTTCAGATGATGTCACTGAATTTCTGGTGTTCCCTCAAAACCACAATTAACGTTTCGAATAATAACCATTTAAAATGCATTTAGTTATTTTGACTTTATTTTCATTTATTCAGCTTGGCTCATGGGTCTTTTTTACGGTCTTTATGATTCGCAAATCCTAAGAAGCTTAAATATAATATTACTCTGTTTTGGCAGACTTCAAGCCTGCTTCAAACTGTGCTCCGGGTTGGGGACAAACAGACAAGGCAATAATCGCACCAAGCGTTAAATACCTCCTGTGCTCCAGTTCTTATACCCGGCGCTATTCGTTTATGTTTATGTGGCCAGAAGACTCAACTTCTACTTAACTCTGGCCCAATATACTTGATTGACTTGGAGACATTCGTATATAAATTGCCTTAAAAGACATTTTTGGTAAAAGTATTGTACTTCGTTACTTACTCAATTCAATTCACCTTATGATTTTGGGGAGATAAATATACTGTCATTGTTTTTGATCTATTTCCTCAAAACAAACACCCCAAGAAGAAACCTTCCTCTCTATCTTGTATAAATTCGAGGAGAAATCTGGAATCAAGACACTAACATCATGACACAGTCTAATTTTTGTAGTTGTACGATAGCTCACAGGTTTTTATCTTTTGATGAAAGGCTATTTGAAAAGCAGGCTTCTTGTCGAGTGCCTTACGCGTGGGTTTGACAGGAAATGAATCTCTACGAATTATTGGTTCTGAAGTAGGATCTATAATGCGTTGAAAAGTTAAAATAGCCGAGAAAATGATAACAATGCTTCTGACTTTCACATATTCTTAAACAAAGAACTGTAACCCTCCATTTCAATATAGATAAGTAAAATAAAAGCCAAGGCTTAAAACTAAAATTAATTTGATCAACACGAAATTTATTTCGCGATAAAAAGTAAGATTTAAGATTAGGTTGGAACATTAAGGTGTTTTTTTTTTTTTGTTTTTTTTTTTTTTTTTGGTACTCTTTATTATTCTCTTACGAAAATCTCAAGACTACAAGTGGTTGGCAAACCTCAAATATATGTTTTTTATTGTAAAAAAAGCCAAATTGTCTTAATAATGCCAAACTCGTCTTAAGCCTTAAGCCGGTTACTTCGCGTTGGAATATTGTTAGGTTATGTAGATATGATTCAATTCATGTTTGCACCTGACATAATGCTAGGTGATGCCTTTCTTGTCACACGTGTTGTTCAGCCACAAACACCCCATCTCAATCCAAACCGATTATAAAACCATATTCATAGCCCCCGAAATGACGACCACAGCATAATCAAATTAAACATCGATACCATCCAATTAACAAAACACGCAGATGCCCACTACGTACTACATCACAAGTTGCCGATTTTTAAAATTGAACGTGATAGAGTTCCATCGATGTAATTGTTTCTTTGGCTTTGGTCACTAAGTACGTTAATCAAATCTAATGGTCACGTGGATGAAAGAGAGAGCAAAAAAATCAATCCACGCGGAATGAAAAGTTCAAGGTAACAATGAATTAGGCCATCTGCGCGTGACGTCATAAATTAGCGCCGCGGTGATCTTGACCAGCGGCTAATGAATTTCGATTGACTCCTTCATTCTTCATAAGTGAAACACAGTTTTTTAATAAAAAAGTGAAATGGGTTTTAGGAAATTTGACGCCATAAAGTGACGATATAATATGATGGATATTTGAAGAGTGACTAATATTGACTTTCGTAATAAAAGGGGAATTTTCTTTGCTATTTTTCTGATGAAACTCTAAAACAAATTAACGATCTTTCATCAAGAAAAAATTCAACCCAATAGTTTTGTTGGCAATCAAATCCAAAACATTCATCTTACATTTACACAGTTGTAAGAATAGAATTTAAATAACCCTTTTTTCAGTCTTATTTGGGATATAAAAACATCAGAGAAAACAGCTAATATTTGAGTTCATCACAGGAGATGAAATGTCATTTTTCAATGAGGAGTTTGCAAGACAGTATTGACCTGGTGTATTTCAGTTCAAAGCAAGAATCAATAAATGGACTAGAATGGTACAAACAGTGAGTGACGGGGTGGTTAATACGTGACTAGCAAGGGTATCAGGGCAGATCACCACTTCATACCAAGTCATGATCATATATCGCATCGGATCTTTTGCCATTTATAGACTCACATGTAAACCTTTGATTTGATTTGGAAAATTACATCAGTAGTGCATTGAATCTACTTTATACATTCTTAATTGAATATCAAAATACATATTTAACTTTCAAGATAAAGTACTTAAATAAACAACAACCATCTCGTTTTTTTTTTTAATTCCTTTCTCCGTCTTATCCATGTAATATCAAATTTTTAAGTGTGTTATTATTTGACTTCGTTTCTTTTCCAATTTCTAGCGTTTGCTCTGTTTCCACGTTAAGATAATAACGATTCCGAGCCCAGAAACGGATAAAAGGTCCATCTTAGAAAAAATGTCAACTTTGTAGATTAAAAACGGAAAAAGTATTAACGAGGTGTGGAGATTGTTAAGAAATTCTTATTGAACTGATTTTCGAGTAATGTGGCTACTTGCTTCTATATTATGAAGAGAAAAAATTTCGACTTTGGAGCCTTTTAATGTTACTTGAACTAGAAGAAAGTCTCTTATCATATAGGAATCAAAAATGTTATGGTAATCGTAAGTTTCTTGTAACATTAGATACATGTTTTCCACACTAGTTTTTCAATCGGATTGAGGAGTGATAATCGTACATTTGTCATATTTAAGGGATATCAAGGGGGGAAATGTTATGTTCGGCATCCTAGATATCACCCATCAAAATCTGGAACGTGAATATTTATGCTAAAAGTGATTTTGATCTTTTAAAAACTCTTATATTAAGTAATCTTAGATACAGATCTTTCTCTCACTGCAGCCAAATTCCAGGAAACT
>JAADYU020000573.1:0-11013 GCA_011763375.2 Heteractis magnifica
CCAAGTAAGATTATAACAAGCGGAAATAAAAAATCAAATTTTTTCTCCATTTTCGTCTATTTTTTGGTTGTTGTGGAAACAGCCATATTTCTTTCAATCACGTGACACCAACACATCAACATCGACTACAATTTCAGTTCTATGGCTGCAAAAAGACACTCTTTTTACTCCAAAACAACTCCTAGACAGCAAAAAGGGAATCTCGAGAGACAAGACTGAAATTTTCCTCGGGTTTTTGATTGATAATGATTGAAATCAAGATCTAGAAAGAGCAAAGATCACAAATCGAATCAATGATCGTATCGTGGCTGACAGTGTAGTTTTCAGGTGAGTTGAATCACAAGCAAGTACTTCAAATAAGCCTTCAATTCTCGCTTGTTTAACTGCCCTCTAACGCTTCATTTAAACCACAAAACTTACCCAGACATTAAAGAACATGTTCTTCATGTTCAAGAGGTGTAAAATTGACCTAAGTAATCCTTTGGTCGTGAAAAATTAATTCCTTTTGTTGAAGGTATCGATAGTGTAAACTCGCGCGCCAACTTTATCGATAAATGTTCATAGCTGACTTGGATTTTCATATCCAAACGTCGAGCAGTATTATGAACGCTTCGGGGAAAAGACTTTTCAAGTCTTTAGGGGTTTAATTAGTGACTTCAGTGCGATCAAAAGATTTACTTACTCTAAGTTTTACAACTTAAATCCATGATCGCCCACCGAAGCATTTAGTGATTAAGCCAACATACTTAGATCGTACAGCCCACAGTCTTAAAGCTCTTATTGTTTTCGTCCGAGAACATTTTGTTTTAAACCCCTTTTAACGAAACATAGGCTTCCTTTACCTTTTAAGAATATACTGTGTTGTACTCGAAATATATATTTAAGTTTATTAGTATAGAATGCCTTAAATATTACGCTTACGATTTTTTAATGACTTTGTATCGCTCTTTCGTTTTTCGAACTTGTTTCTTTGAATGGTCATGTATATACAATCTATTACTAATTATTGGCAAGTACCTGTTCTTACTTCTCTAGCTGTACGTAGCCACTCAATGTATGTAACAGACATTCAGCCACTTTGATGTATGTTCATTGTGTTGGAAGAACTATTCAGATAATTTAAACTTTCGTTCTCAACACAAAATTTGTGTACCTGAATTTTCGACCAACTACTTAGGTCTTCATCAGAGACTGAGAATGGACATTCAGCCAGTTAAGGATGAAACACACTAGGTGACAAGTCGCTGCAACGCGTTGTGGCGACAGGTTGCCTAGTGTGTATTGTTTTTAAAAAAACGTCACTGTGACTCACTTTATTGCTGTGATCATTGCACAAACTCAAACCAGTTCAAATTCATGCGACCTGTTGTGGTGATAAAATTCTATTGCAGCAACAAAATTTTTGCACAAATTTTACACATCACACGAAGAGAATTGCCGCTGTGACCTGTCTCTACCATGCTGCAGCAACTTGTCACCTAGTGTGTCCTGGCCTTTATGTGTGGTTTAACCCCACCACCCCAATCCAGGCATGACTGGGAAAATGCAGGGGTACCTACTGTGGGGGGGGGGGGGGGAAATACCTTTTTTACTGCTTGGGTACTTTCGTTGTGCAGTATATTATGGCTAAATGGATAGAGAATAACTGAAAGGGAATTCAATTGCTTATATATATGCTAGTAGGAAAAGCAGGCTTTTCATTGATATCTTTATTTGTTTATAGATATTCAAAGAACTGGTATATGATGCCATTAATAAAACAACAAATACAATCATCTATAATCACGAGGGTAGGTGCTTTTAGAATACTGTTCCATTTCAAAGCACATGTCATGTGTTCCAGACAGGTAGAACAGGATTCCATGCAATTTTTTATCTGGGAACAGTAAAATGTGATCGACTAATTTTATTGGTTACCTCAGAGTCTTGTTTAAGAGACAGTAGTGACTGGAAAAATAAAACACTAGGTGGCCCCAGTTGAAGTAGTCACATTATACGTCTTTCAACAAGCCTTGAAAACACATGAATACAGCCCCACTAGACTACATGCTGTTACCTCTACTTTTTGATGTAGATTTATAAAGCATGACCTATATTATATATTCTTTGCTTTGTCTCTGTAATTCCCTGGGAGTTGGATTGCCTACCACATGTTTCCTCTTCCATGGAAAGAATAATATATTTACTAAGAATAATAGTGATTTATGATAGATAAATTATATACTAAATGTTTCTAATACTACTGTAAATCTCAAAATATTTCAGTCACTTGATGTGAAAATGTTTTATTCTGACAGAGTGACTTCTGTTTTCTTTTCAGACTAAACACAGCCAGGATTTTCTGTAGTCTAGTGTAATACAATGGGTGCAGGTCAGTGGTCAGTTATTCCTACCCTCCCTCCTTACATATCTGGACCACACTTCTCCCACCACCTTAACTATTACTACCACAACCACTATCATCACCTTTACCAACTATACTACCAACCACTGCTACCATTACCATTACAATTACCAGTACCAACACCATTGCCATGACAAAAACAAAAACAAAGCCACCACTACTACTACCACCACCACCATCACCACTTCCACCATCACCTTTATCATAATCATCATCATCACCACCAATAACTACTAGTACAACACCACCATCACCACCACCATCACCTTCATCATAATCATCACCACTACTACTACAACACTACCACCATCACCACCAACACCAACACCAACACCATCTACTCTTACCAATGCAGCCACCATAACCACCACCACCACCACTCAACAACACCATACCCATCACCCATCACTACCATTATCAAAACAGATTGATTACTTAGGAATATGAAGAAAGAGGAAATGGAGTATTGAAGGATACTCACACATTTCAATGGCATCTAGTCATGATTAGTTTTACAACAATCAAGATAAAAAGCTGCATCCTCTTTGTTACAATCAAGGTTAGGCATGAGATTGAAATTCAAAATTTTGTTCCTGTCTAGTGTGTACATGCCCACCATGTCGGCCATCAAAGGTAGAACAAGTCAAGGTGACAGTCAACAGGTGAGTTTACTGACACACTGTCTTGGGCTCAGTGTACTTTCTTTAAATGAAATTCTTCATTTTCACTTTTACTTGAAGTGGGCTTCCTGTGGTATTTTCTAGAGTCCTGCTAACTTTAGGTGTCATTGTTTTCTAATTTCTGACTCCATACCATTTTTCATTTATTGAAAAGCAATAGAGCTTTTAAGTGTGACATCACTTGTATGCGACTTCCAGGTCCAAAATGAAAAGCAGTTCTGTGAAGACTTTTCTTATCTTTTTCTTCATGGCAGGAATTGTTATACAGAACTCTAATTGTTGCTGGTGGAAGAGAAATCGTATATAACACGTTTGGCTTTATTTTAGCTAATTTTTTGAGAAAATGGACCCGGAAATACGTCACAACTTAAAAGCTCTAATATTCAAAAAACAGCGAACTTAAAATCTGAGTATTCTGACCAACGGGTTCACCAAAAAGTCACACTTGATTGGCTACGAACATCACGCAACGTTGCGGACGTGTTGACGTGATGCACTTTGTAGTGCGCAACGTTGAACAAGTAGACATGTAGTGGTAACATGGTGCAAATTTGGAAGTTGATTGTAACCTTCCCTTGCAAGAATTAAGTTACCCATAGAATGTTACAAGGAAATGAGAAATAATACAATTTTCAAGATATCGCACATATTAAAGTTAAATTATTTTTGATTGCAATCAGTAAATGATCTTTGCATATGGCAGATGTTAAGATGGAGTGCTTTTTCTTTCCAATTCTGAATGGTAGTTTTCTCATATCACTGGTTTTGGTGCAAAGAATTTGTTTAATTTTACAAGTATTAAGATGGATATTTTCTACGACATAGAAAATATGATAGGTTCTAGGAATCTTTCCCATGCCACAAACTAAAATATTCTTTTTAAAACGTTTCCTGAAAACTTCTAGTTTAAACTCAAGAAGAACAGGCTTTTAAAAACAAGTCGTTTCTAATTCAGTACCTTTGGTTTCCAGCTTACGGAATTTAGTGGAGTTCGAGTGGAGTTCCGTAAGGAAGTGCTACAGACACGGAAATATAAATCAAAAATTTCATAATTTAAAAACAATATTCCCTTAGGAAATAAGCAAAAATTATAGTACTTTTCTTATATTTGACATAAAAGCTGTAGAAAACGTCCACTTTTTGAAACATCTTGAAATTTTTCGTTATTTCTTTCCAATTGTATTGTCTGTTGGAAAGTTGGACTTTTTGACCTCCTTACTTCTGTCGTCTTATGCCGGAATACGGAAAAAACAGGTAAACTTTCGAATATTGCTTTGAAAAGGAATATTATATTTCTTTTTTAAGTATTTAATACGACTTTAAAAACAAAACTTGCCGTTGTTCACTTCTTGTACAAGAAGAGTCAAGGTAAAAGTTACTCTTTCTTTATTTTTTCACATCACTTTTTGCTCTCAGTGTGATACCCAGAAGTCCTTTTGTTTATCAAAACATTTCTAATTCTCTAATTATCTCAGATACGTAATCGTTTTGCACCATGTTTTTCGACTTGTTTTCGAGATACATGATTGTGATCTGAAAAGTCATATTCCTAGCTATCAAATCACCTATACACTTGTACAAACATATTTACATTTTCTATTGTGTTTTTTGAAGTTCGAATGTATTCAAATTGCAGTCTAAATAGAGACTTACTTCCTCAAAACAAAAGCTGTCCTCTCAAGCGAAGTAAATTAGAACAAGGTGTCGTGTTCGCTACAGCGACCAGTTTGCTATAAATTTTTTATTGTGGTTATAAACGATAAGTATTCTTATAATTACTTCCTCTAGCGTCCATTTTAGGACTGCTTTCTCTGAGTTAAGTGGGATTTGACTACCGAAACGCGGCCTTCCAGCAGTTATTATTACCAGAAGGGATAATTTCTTGACTTGGAAAACGAGGAAATAACGGAAACTTTACGTTGCTTTGGCGTTATTTAGCTGGAATTGAACAAGAACTTTGCCGTCTGTTTTCGTCGAGACTAAAGGTAATTGTGTCTTCAAAACACTCCTACTATACAAAGAAACTTGCATTGAAATTTCATACTTGTAAATATGAGTAGAAAACCAAACACCAAGTTAAACAGCTCATTTCCGTGTAGTGCATGATAAAACTATCTTCTATTTGGTACCAATTTTTGTGTTTATTTTTTTCATTCGCGAGCACTTGTTTTTTCATCAAATTTACCTCATTCATAAAATATAAACCCTTAGCGGAGCGGAGTATCATTAATATTTGATTATTTTAACCATGTTTTCCCATGTTGGACTCGGATGGACTCTTCTAATATTCGATTTTAAGAAACAAAACAGAATGAAAACCGAATCTTATCTCTTTTTGGACACAGAAAACACAAGAAAAGACTGTTTTAAATTACGCTATATTACAACTTCTAATCCAGTATTTATTCAAAATTGCTCCAATTTTTTGACATGTTCTAAAAATTGTAATGTAAGTATAAATTTCTAATGTCATTCTCGAAAGGGGGTAAAGGAATGTTTTCAAAATCATGACGTATGATATGAATAGAAATTGAATGGTCAAGACGCTCATCACGTTTTATCGGCACGGAATTTGATCGGAATTTGATCTGATTCAAAGATAAAAATTAACCGAAAGTAAATCGAAGCTTTTGCCAAAGCTCTCTACCTTGTTTCCTCTGCAGAAACGCCATTTTTTGTTTATTTGTTCGTTTGTTTGAGCTTTAGAATGCATGATCGATATGTGAACTGTTCTTCAGTTGCTCAATGTTGTCCCATTTGGGAACCTTAAACACATCGCAGTTGGTTTTAACGTTGTTGTAGATGATGATGATGACGATGATGATAATGATGGTGATAATGATAATGATGGCGATGGTGATGCTGATGATGATGCTAATGGTATATGGTGATGTCAGTCGTCTTCAGATGTCATTGTCGTCTTTGTTGTAACATTTGTCGCAGATGTTAGCGTTGGTGTCGCTGTTGTCGATTCGGCTGGTGTTCATGTCGTTGTTTTGGTAGTTTTCTTATTATTTTAGTTTTTGAAAAAGATATCGCAGTACTCCGAAACCTTACTTTCCAAGGATCCAAGATACGGCAAGGCTTAACAAAGCTTTGTATCTGTCATTCGGCTGTAACGAAGCAAATAAAGTTTAAATTTCCTCGCATTCCACCATTATGGCCTTAACAGAAATTGTTCAATTTTTCTTTCAATCCTTAGGAAACTGCCTGCTTTTTCATTTATAAATTTAATGACGATGATAAAGATGATGGTGTTACTAATTACTGTGATGTATGGTAGACACTAGCCTTGCAGACCAAGTCTTTGATCAATACTTATATCGGTCATGCCTGACTTGCCCTTTACTAGCTGTACAATTAGTCAGCCTTGGTTTACTTATTAAAATATTCATAAATTCCACGAGCGAAAGAGCAGCACAGCCGGCTGTAATTATTTGCTCAAATTGAATTAACCTCTCATCCGTAGAGCCCCTTCGGTGCTCTCTGCGAACTTAAGATAATGTTTCCTCCTTTGTCTGTGACTTTTTGCTGAAAAAAACACACTCTTGCACGAAACTTCGAACTAGATATACTTTGTGTTTCCCTCGACATGAAGAAGATAAGAAGTCTGTCACAAAGGTTATTTTGCAGAAGGTAAACAAGAGAGAAACTCATTCTTCATGTTTTGATACTTTTTTGGTAGTCGCTAACTAAGACTAACTGGCGCAAACTATAATTCTAAACTTTAGGAATACTTAATTTTGAGTTGTGTACTTATCAAATTATCTTCCTTGTAGTTGAAATTTTAAGACGGGTTATGAAACAGATACTTCATCGAAATCCAAAGATGACCTCAGTTTGATTGATAATAATAATTTAAGCGGTTCATACGACAATTTAAGGTTTATCGAAAAGTTGAGCAGACATTTTGTGAGCAAAGGAATGTGTTACGACCTCAAACCCTGTTTCTTTGCAAAGTTTACGAGCTCAGTTATAAACTTTTCGACTTCTATGAGAGATATTCATTCGCTTCAAATTTTGCATAGGTCGTATTCCCGTTGCGAATTATTTCTAATTTATATTTTCTAGTTAACAATCAGAATTTGTATGCTTTTGGATGATAAAAAAAAGTTTTTTATTAATACGATCAATAAGATAGAAGACCTTGTCAAAGTCTGTTTCCCTTGATTGTTTACAAAATTTCTAAGAATTCTAATTTTAATTTTATCTGTTCAGTCGATTCGAAAAGATTACTTTTTGTTTACTTTAAGATTTTCCCTCGTGATTTAATAATTCAACAGGTACCTTCAGGTAAATTAATTATTAACTACTTCTGTATTTACAGATAGAATCTTTACCAATAAAAAGGTATTTGGGACGCAAAATGTGCTTAAAATTTATAAAGTATGACTCCGACAAAAGCCTGCCTTTGGGTAAAGTCGAAGCCATTAAATTCGATACCCAACAAATTCTAGATTAGCACAAGTTCACAGGTCAGCTAGGATTAGGAAAATTGATTAATTCTGTAGAAAAATCTAGCAAAATTTTTTGTCATCACATTAAGGTTTTGTCCTCCAAATCTGCTTTCATATCAGATTTACAGAAATATGTCTTTTCTCTGTTGTGTCTGTCATTGTTCCATAGTTCAAGAGGTAGGATCTTTGAAAATGATGATGATAATGATAATGATAATGTTGATTGTGATGATGACGACGTTGATCATAGTGGTGATGATGATGATGATGATGATAATGATGAGGATGATAATTGTCACCGAATTAAGAAATACAAGGATATTATGAGAGTGTGTTTTTGAACATTTCCATTGATGTGCAAGTTGACAGAGCTTGCTGTGCGAGCCTAAGGCCCAGGTCAAACGTCGAACTTCACACGAGCCGAACCTAATAACATCAAAGAAGACCGTCTTATTATCCATTGTTTTCAATGAGTTCGGCTCATGTAAAGTTCGATGTTTGATTTGGGCCTTAGTTTGACATCAGTGATAATTTATTTAATTTGGTAAATTTACTAATTTACTAAAGTAAAATTATTATATGACAACGTTTTTGCAATTAGGTGTAGACTATTATTACAGAATTCATTTTCTTACCGACTCGTTTCGTTTTGTTATTTCAGGCCAGGAAGTCGCCAGGGCATGGACGAAAATGGTCACAACAAGACGAAGAACGCCAAAGTTCATGTCAACAACTACGTTGGATCTCATGGAAATAGCGAACTAATCAATGATGGCAAATCAGCAAAAGCACTGACGACCCCCCTGATACGAACAGACACACAAGGGAACTCGAATACAAAGGATTCTATCGCCAGGGGGAGTCAGTCATTAGCAAACTCTTCGGTATCGGGATCTGCGTTGCTTGGAGCAGGTCTTGAAGCGAGTTTTGCATCGTTGAGGAGAAGTTCAGCGACTCCTGATCTGTTGAACAAGAATACGGTTGTAGATGCTGGTAGTAATGTACGGAGTAAGCCAGACAGCCCTGAGTCACGCTCTGGCTCAACGATGTCCAACTCGTCGACAAGGTTGAAGAGACCACCTACAGTGGAGTCGAGGAGTGTCTCGATACAAGAAACAGAGGTAGAGAAATGAATGAATGAATGAATGCATAAACAAATGAACAAAAAGATGGATGGATGGATGAATGAATGAATGTGTTTGTGACTGAGTGACTGAAAAAAGGATTGAACGAATGAGTGCAAGAATGAATGCATGGAATAATATATAAATGAATGAGTGAGTGAGAGAATATTTGAGTGAGTAGCTGAATGAGTGAATGAATGAAAGGAATCATTATTAAGCTTGGCACTCAAGTGGCTTTGTCTCAGATCTGAACCAATCGAAAGGCTCAAAAATCTCATTATCCAATCACACATTGCTTCTAATGACTGCAAAAGCCATTTGTCAATCCAGATCCCGATGTTCCATACGTTGTCTGCTGTAACTTATGGAAATGGGAATTTTATTCAATTTTTTTGCATTCTTTTTGCTTTCAGAATTTTACACAATTAAATCAATACAAATTAATGGATGAAATAGGAAAGGTGAGCTTTTACTTCACATTTCAGCTGCGTGCCAGAGAACTCTTGCGCGTTTAGCTTCTTTTGATCAAAATTAAATCGGCCCGAGAGATAGACTAAGCATCACCTGCTCCTTCCGCCTTAACTTCCCCCATACCCAACTGGCTCGTACCCACCATTAACTTGGTACCAATGTTTTTACATGATTCTGTTTTTAGGGGTCTTATGGTGTTGTCAGGCTGTGTTACTCAGATTTTGATCAATCGAATTATGTAAGTTCGTGCATTTTCCCCAAATCAAAGTGGATTTTCAACCATTAACAAAATGAATCCAGCATTGTATGGCGCCTATGATTTATTAATGTTGTGTTAAGTAAAATTCTCCAAACTCGTGCTTTTTGGCAAGTGACTGTGAATGAAAGTTGGAAAAGATGGGAGAGGAACTTGTGTTAGGATTTAAAGATAGTCTCATTGTGTGTATGGTTCGTGTCGAGTACAGATAGCTGATGAACATCATATATTTCATTCTTGTATGTCTAGGCTATGAAGATTATTTCTAAAAAACGAATAATGCGAAAAGCAGGATTACGTAAGTATGGTCTGTCTGTCTCCTTATCTACTGTCTCTCTATGTCCGTCATTTTGTCTCCCTATTACTGTCTGTCTCCCTATCTGCTGCTTATCTGTCTGTCTGTCTACTGTCTATCTTTCCGTCTGCCTGTCTCCCTATCTGCTGTCTGTTTGTCTGTGTCTGTCTGTTTGTCTGTCCGCCTCTCTGTCTGTCCGTCTGTCTGTGTATCTGTCTTTTTCAGTATTTAAAACCATATATGTCTCTGTGTGTTGTTAGGTAAGCCAGGTGATCGCGGGAAGAATCCAGGGCTGGAAAACCTACAGAGAGAAATAGCCATACTAAAGAAAGTTGACCACCCAAACATCGTACGACTATACGAGGTAGGAAATGATATTGAGGACAATCGCTCTCTCCTATTCTTTCATGTCGTGAACAGGACTTGAGTCTGAATTGGTTAGCATATTCTGTCAGTACTCATTCATAACTCTTCCATGCTTTGTTTTCAGGTCCTGGATGACCCAGCAGAAGACAATCTCTATCTAGGTAAGTCAGTGATTACCTTTAGATTCGTTTACCATTGCTTCGAGTAACTTTAGCATGCTTAGGAGCTAACTATAACTCTTGTCTTTCTCTTTCAGTATTTGAGCTCATGGACAAAGGGTAAGTAAGATTGTTTTACTCCAAATCTAAGAACACTGTAAGCCCTGTCACACGGCATTACGAGACAAATTTCATAACGGTAGTACACGGTACAATGGTCTTACGATACATTTTTTTGCGAGCTAAGTTCCAGATAAAAGTAGAGTAGTTTTACTACTTGTTCAGCTGTGACTTGTGTCGCAAAATTCTGACTTTTATGCGACTCTTTAAATTTCTGGATGATTTCTTGATATCATACAGCGAAGAAACATTTATCATTTGCTTCAGTCTACTCAAGACAAATAAAAGAAACAAGCAAACAAACAAACAAACAAAAAAACACACAGCAACAAGAGCAATTCCCCCTCCCCTTATCTTATTTTTCTTTTTTTTTTTTAATTTGCTTTGTGTCCAATATAGGGAAGTAATGGAGGTTCCAGGCCCCAGGCTGTCACAAGAGGATGCGAGGAATCATTTTAGAGACTTGGTACTAGGAATAGAATATCGTAAGTATTATTTATTAGGAGAATTTCATTCTCGTTTGATCCTGTTTTCGTTGACATCACCCTTATAATGTTTGTGTGTTCTTTTGTAGTTCATTATCATAAAATCGTCCATCGAGACATCAAGCCGTCTAACCTTCTTCTGGGTGACAACGGCAGAATAAAGGTATGACGCGGACAGCGGAAGAAAAGGAGGACTG